>MJUU01001757.1:3709-59233 GCA_002080025.1 Modiolus philippinarum
ACAGAACACACCTACTTTAAATAAATCAATTTAAGGAAACAAATGTCGTACTTACATTTTGTTTTAATGAAAAAAAGTGAGTAATCCTTCACACATATAAATTTAGGAAACACTTGTTAACACAATGGTCCCTAGTTCAAAGATACTATTCCAGTTATGTAAATCTATAATTAATTACACCATGGTCATCAATGTTTAGTTCTCTTAAACTTTCCTAAATTAGTCCTTAGGTTTGAAATTGCGATATCCTTTTCTAGGTTTGTTAGTAAGTCCCTCCTTGTATGTACCTAGTTTTACTCTGTATTCCTCAATTAGATCATTCGCTTTCTTAAAGAAGAGCCTACGTTCATCAAATTGCTTTCTCTCTTGGAGAGTAGTATCCAGCTCTTGAACTTTTTGGTCTATTTCACTGCCCACTTCCCTAATGTTTTTGGCAATGATTTGTGAAATTTGGGTAAGGACAGTTTTTTAGCCTTTTGTTGTAATTCTTTCACTTGCTCTTTTATGTTCTCTTTTGTATAGTTCCAAAAGTAATCGGCTTTCGGGTCAGAACCGAAGTACTGACTACTGGGCTGGTGAATACCCTCGGGGACTAACAGTCCACCAGCAGTAGCATCGACCCAATGGTAACAAATAACTAAATACCGAAGTTACCGTGAATTTACTTTCTGCATATGCGCATTTCGACAACTTATGTCTCATCAGTGCAGATAAAATCTAAACGTTTGGAAGACCTTTAACTCAAAGATGTTTAAAAAATGATAGAGAACAAATAACCAATATGATCTAAATGTAAAGCCAAAATCAGCTAAGGACAGAGCTTTGCGTGAGGGAGATACTCCTTAGTTTTCAATAAAATTTACAAAAATTAATTTATAATTCCTTTTTTTATTGTACATTGTAGATGAAGAACAACAATAAAAGCGTTGTTCCATTGCTTGGTTTAACCATGTATTTGTAGAGATATTGTATCATTTACATTTACTCCATATCCCTTCATTGTTAATGCCTATGCATAATGAAATGATTAGCTCTTGTATGTAACACCGTGTTTCACTTTTATTTTTTAGGTCATCAATAATGTCAAGTACAGTCATTCAAAGATTATTTAGGCCGACTGTATCCATCTGATGAATGGTTATGGCAACGACTTGTTGATTCATTTGAGGATTCTTCAACATGCTGGTATACAAATCAAGTTTTTGGGAAAAATACATTGTCGAGGATGATGAAAACTATTTGTTAAAGAGCTTGTCTTCAACAGGAATTTAATAATCACTCAATTCGTGCCACAAGTATTACAGTGTTGGATATAAACAGGTTTACGAATCGTGATATAATGTCGGTGTCCGTCCACAAGTCGGAAACATCTTTAAGGACCTATACAAGTAGAGTGTCAGTTGGAAGGAAACACGAGGTGAGCAAGGCTCTCAAAGATGCTGTTTTGTCGACAGAAAACAACACCGTCAGTGACACAAGCACAGATACTGATATTGAACATGTTGAGAAAAACAACTCAAGTGATCATATTACTTGTTATGGAGTAATTAATCTTACTGCAGCTGAATTGCAAGATTTAATGATGACAATGGATTTTGAGATCACTGATTTACAGGCGAATGTGAACACTGCTTCGGAAGTTAAGTCTCCGACAAGTAGGTTGTACTGTTTCTGTTGGACCAGAATTATCAGATATAACAAATGTGATGAAATGTGTCAATAACAACAATAAAACCCTGGGAATCATGCCATATACTAGAATTACAGGATGTGTGGTTAATTTCAATGTAAATTGTGTCAAATGAAAAAAAAAAAACTTGTGAAATTTAAAATTTACACTTTCAACATGGGTACAGTTTGTTTTTAAAAATCTTTGATCCTATAGTTAATTCAAGTTTATTGACATTTTGATTGCTGACAAATTCTTTTTACATTTTAATTTCAGTTTTTTTTTTCCTTATATAAATATTCATTATTGTAACGCAGAGCGTTACAGATGTCCCCCAAACGAAAATTGTACATCCCATTCTTGGCACCTCTCATTTTCCAGTATTTCCAAGCTTCAATGGCAACAGTAACAATTTTGAAAAATCTGGGGCTGAAAATCATTTGTACACAGGCTAAGTAACCTTCATGTAAATTTTGATCCGATTCGGAGGACTTTCAATTTTTCCCGCCTTTTTTTCCATTTCCATGGCAATGGCAGCTATTTTGAAAATTCTAAGGCTGAAAATCATTTATACTCATGCCAGGCAACATTCCTGTAAAATTTCATCCAATTCCGAGCACTTTTAATTGTCCCGCCTTTTTTCTGTTTCCATGGCAACGGCAGCCATTTTGAAAATTCTGAGGCTAAAAATCATTTGTACACATGCCAGGCAACCTTCCTGTAAAATTTCATCCAATTCCGAGCACTTTTAATTTTCCCGCCTTTTCCTTCATTTGTACACAGGCTAAGTAACCTTCATGTAAATTTTGATCCGCTTCGGAGCACTTTCAATTTTTCCCGCCTTTTTTTCCATTTCCATGGCAATGGCAGCTATTTTGAAAATTCTAAGGCTGAAAATCATTTATACTCATGCCAGGCAACATTCCTGTAAAATTTCATCCAATTCCGAGCACTTTTAATTTTCCTGCCTTTTTTCTGTTTCCATGGCAACGGCAGCCATTTTGAAAATTCTGAGGCTGAAAATCATTTGTACACATGCCAGGCAACCTTCCTGTACAATTTCATCCAATTCCGAGCACTTTTAATTTTCCCCGCCTTTTTTCCGTTTCCATGGCAACGGCAGCCATTTTGAAAATTCTGAGGCTGAAAATCATTTGTACACATGCCAGGCAACCTTCCTGTAAAATTTCATCCAATTCGGAGCACTTTTAATTTTCCCGCCTTTTTTCCGTTTCCATGGCAACGGCGGCCATTTTGAAAATTTTGAAAGTTGCGAACACTTCTGCTCATTGAGGCAATCATTCCTGTGAAGTTTCATGAAGTTTGGTCAAATAGTAGCCGAGATATGGGGTGGTCAAGAATTGAGCGGAAGAAAGAAAGAAGAAGAAATAAAAAATAATAATAATAACAAGAAACGGAGCAAACACAATATGTCTCCAAAACTTCGTTTGGGGGACATAATTATAATAAGTAAAATGTGCATTATTTATTTTAAATATCTCCTCTTCACCCTTCTGATCAGTGCATTACAATAACATGCATATTTCTTTGTTTGATCTTCAAAAACATGAACCAAGATTGTTGTTTTGATTTGGCATGTAGTACCTGTATACGAGATATATTTGTTGGCAATATAAAACAAAAAAACATACAAGCACTTTTATTGTTGCCTTTGCTCATCTAGACATCAGGTTCAGAATAGTCAGCCGCTGTGCGCGGTCCCGGCTTATGAATAGGCCCGCAGCATCCTCTGAGCTTGGAGTATGAGTCGTCCTAACAGAGGACCCCGAGGGAACCCCGGGATATAGAAATAGGACCTAG
Source organism: Modiolus philippinarum (assembly GCA_002080025.1). Taxonomy (NCBI): domain Eukaryota; kingdom Metazoa; phylum Mollusca; class Bivalvia; order Mytilida; family Modiolidae; genus Modiolus; species Modiolus philippinarum. Next base: position 7,200 of record MJUU01001757.1, read on the forward strand.
TATCTCCGGCTTGCGGGGTGTGACCCCTCCTAAACGGAGGCTGACCCCGAGGGTCCCGGGATATAGAAATAGGACCCATTCCGTGGTTGTGCAGGATTAATAAATATACAACCCATCTTTCGGATAGGATGTAAACTCAGGTCCACGTGTTGGAAGAAATGCCACGCTTCTTGTAGCAAGCCCTTTTTGGGGTGGTCCGTAGGTGATCGGCTACAAGGCTAAATTCCCCGCCCTTGACGATTTCACCCTACTTTTCCAGTGGCAGTCAGAATTTCCCGTCCCATGGCCCTTTCCATACCCCAAAGATTTATTTATTAACAAACTTGTTGTCGTCTTGATATAGCTGAAATATTGCTGAGTAGACGTTAAACAATATTCAATCAATCAATCAGAATAGTCAGTTGCAAAGTTGTGTTGGTGCTTTTGGAAATTCTTTTTATTGTGACATTTGGTTTTTTTTTTCATTAGGTAGTTGAAAGTGATGTGTCTTCTTGATCTGATATGGAAAAAAATAATAAAACAATTATGACCCCCTATTGAGGGGGACATCCAGATTTAACAACCCTTCAGGGTAAACCCCTCGGGAAAACAACCCTTCAGGTTGACAAATCTGGCAGTCTCCCTCAATAGGGTCTATAATTATATATTGGTACTAACGAAGCGGAGGATGATATTACTTTAAATGACTTAATGTAAAATAAAATGGCACTTTTATTATATTTTCTCTTAATATTTGTTACCAGTCTAAATGTTAGAAAATAAACAACATTCCGCACTCGTGTGAGTGTACATTTACTAATTTGTGAGACAAATGACAACAAGTGGACCATCTTATCACTAAAAGGTGTATTTAAAAAATAAGACATATTAACAAATATGAATAATGTAAGAAATAACATATACACAAACACTGTGAATTGTTTTATAAACATTTGTCGGAGGAGATGGGGAAGTTATAAATTATATCAAATTTCCTAATTGAAATCGTGTTGGGGCGATATTTACAATAGTCTGAAAAGGTAAGTTAGTGAAATTCAAGCGCAAATTATGTTTTCCTACATACCAGAAACTGAAAAAAAAACACGTTTATGGAAAAAAAAACAACGATAATAATAAATGTCATCGCTTATGAAGCCGGTTATAAAATCTGTCTCCTAAATTTGAAAGAAAAAAATGAGTTGTTCACGAGTTACACTAAGGTAAATTGAGCTCTTGGCTTGCTACAAGGGTTCTTTAACGTGCAGGAAGCGTGGCTTTTCTTCCAACACGTGGACCTGAGTTTACATCCCATCCGAAAGATGGGTTGTGTATTTATTAATCCCGCACAACCACGGAATGGGTCCTATTTCTATATCCCGGGGTTCCCTCGGGGTCCTCTGTTAGGAAGACTCATACTCCAAGCTCAGAGGAAGTTTTAATGAGATTATTTTAAAACGTTATGTATGGGTCGACTAGTGAAAACCTCTGAACCGTGTGTCACTTATCTATAAACACAAATCATGCATTATATTATAAATACCAGAATTCCTTTGATCTCCCTTGTCATTTAGAATTGTTGTAAAAGAGCATCATTCCAGACAATAACTGATTGAACTAATATCAGGTGACTCTTATAAAAACAATATAATTTTTCACATTCATGAAACAACACAACTTATGATAAAACTCCATTATATTGTAGAAAGACAAGATTTTGTACAGAGTATATGAATACATTTGTCTAAGAGTCAATTTTGAAAAAAATATATATATTGTGTTGCAAGAGGCATGCAGTTCAGAATTTGTACATAGTACCTAAAATACACTTTTCCAATAATCAATTGTAAAAATGATTTGTCCCCCACGTTTTTCGGAACTAATGACACATCACTAAGATGTAATCTCCAATTTTTCAATTTTTATGTCAAAACTTGGATATTCGTTTGGTAGCTTACTTCTACATTTATCACAGATCACGGACACAGACAGCCATCGATTCATGTCATATAGTAAGTGAGAACCGAACCGTCAAAATGTCTTCCAGACAATTATAACGTAACATAGACATTAACTAAGTGTTGTTGTGACAAGAATCCTTTTTCAGCAAGTGTTTATGAAGTTCTCGCATACGTCCTTTTCGTTTTTTTTCTGGTGAACTATTGTTTATATATATGGAATTTTTATCGGTGACATCCTGCGCATAGTTCGATCACATTCCACCAGGAAAGATTATTCGCACCTTGAATGTAATTTAAGGCAATTTATTCTTTTAGTGAAAAGCGCATATTTAGAAAACAAAATCACAGTAACTTCGGTATTTTGTTCTTTATTACCACCTGGCCGATGCCTCTGCTGAGGAGGAAGTCATGTTTTCCCATTTTTGAAAACCAGATAATACTCCTGGTTTTCAATGGGACTTTACACTGGCAGTGCATTTGGAGTTGTTTGTGATACCGATTTGTTCTTGTTATTGTCCGAACATTAAATAAATTCAAACAAGGTTTTCAAACTTTCCTCTTGGTACTGTCCTAGGGTTAGAGAAGTAAGACTTTCTATCAATTTTAATTGGTTTTGTCTCAGGGTTAGAAAATGACATAAACCAGTCAATCACCAACCATATCTTTCAAAGCCATATTCTATCTGCCGCCGTGCGCGGTCCCGGCTTATGAATAGGCCCGCAGCATCCTCTGAGCTTGGAGTATGAGTCTTCCTAACAGGGAACTCCGGGATATAGAAATAGGACCTAGTATCTCCGGCTTGCGGGGTGTGACCCCTCCTAAACGGAGGCTGACCCCGAGGGTCAAACCCTTGTAGCAACCTCTTTTTGGGGTGTTCCGTAGGTGATCGGCTACAAGGCTAAATTCCCCGCCCTTGACGATTTGACCCTACTTTTCCAGTGGCAGTCAGACTTTCCCGTCCCATGGCCCTTTCCATACCCAAAAGCGATTATTTATTAACAAACTTGTTCTCGTCCTGATATAGCTTAAATATTACTGAGTAGACGTTAAACAATATTCAATCAATCAATCATATTCTATCTGGCTGTGTGACGGGTGCCTTGAGTGGAGCAGATCATGCTTACCCTTCCGAAACACAGGATGGCACCTCATTTTTTTACGGTTCACTTAGCTGATTTTGTGGCGTTTCTATTCATTTGGTTCATTTGTTCTGTCTTTGTCATGTTGTTTCAACTCGTGTTGAACAAGAATTGCCGTGATTTTGGATGTTTGGTTTTGGAATTTCACTTTCTTCATTTTTGCTTCGGTATTCGTTTGCCCATGTATCCTCTGGCGTGGACAATGATATCCCAGCTTCTGCTTGCGGGATGCGTGTTTCAAGGTTGATTTGTTGCACAGGAGCTAGCACAAATTGTACACATGGTTGTCTTTCTGGTCGCATTGATGACTGAGGCTTCAAAGGATTCCGTCTCGTGTGGTCATCAAGGGAATTCTTTGATGGATATTAGTCCCTTGTGAAGGACTTTGATTTTTCGGTCCGGGCTATGATTCAAGATTCTTTTCATATGCTTAATGTTGGGATGGGCATTTCTTTTTTGCTGTCTGTGACCTTTCAATAGCAATTGCTGTTTAGTTGCTGCCGGAAACTACGCAATTGAAAGGACGTTGGGCGCGCTATAAACCGGTTTAACCAACCTGGTCTTTTGATATCCCTGTACCAAGTCGGGACTATAGCTTGATACTGACCGTGAAAAAGTCCGTTTCATAAACAAAATGTCCTTTATTCCAAATATAACTTCAGAGGAGGAGATCCTCGAATGAATAAATAACCCCGGAACATTGACAGACGAGAGCAGTGTGATGTCAAAATCTCATCCTGGATTTATTGAAAATGGAAATTGACCAATAAAAGTCATTGCGTTTGTCATAAAGCCTAGTTCGTTATTTACCTCTGTCGTCAATTTCGAGATTCATCCTCCCACTTTTGCTGTTCGCCTTTACATCTGACAGTGTTCTCAGTCATGATCAGTAGATGAGCATATTTCAAACCCATATATTATATACTCATTTAAATATCTATGATCTGACTTGTTCAAATCGTGGCACATGGCATTTGAGATTTCGCTAGGTCAACCGGCTAGCAGTGGGTCGTATAGGAAGGTCAACCGGTAAACAAGAAAATTCGATATAATATAACAGTTACTACCCGCTCTCGGGTGACCTTAATATCTCGGGGAGGGAAACCACTGGGTCACACACTATCTAGGGTGGTAATTGTATAATATCTTGAATAACTGTTGAAGGAGGTATGGTTCAATATTTGTTTTTTGAAATTACTAATCGATTGCTTCTATATATCAATCTTTTTGCACTTTGAGGTGGTAGGGTATATAAATATGTTTTCTTCTATTCTTTTGTTCTTTCATGTAAAGTGAATGAAAGCAACTAAAGTTACTTGCATTTGGTTGAAGCAATATTTAACACTGTACCTTAATATTACTTTCAGATGCCAAATCATTACAAATGTGCAATTTGTGGGAAGTACAGACTTAAACTTCGTCGCCCCATTAGAACTCAGGCATTAAAAAAACATGTTGAGGAAATCCTGGGTCGAACAACGAATGAAAATGATGTAATCTGTTCAAATTGTAGATATATTTATACTCGCCTCAGTCACTCTATCAAAGCCTCAGACAATGATAAGCATGATACTGAAGGAAGTGATGACGATTTTGTTGTTGAAAAAAAACATACACCTTAATATATTGTCTACCAAGACATCACACAAGTATTGCATAATATGTAAAAAAACAAGGCAACCAACCGTGTTAAACTTTCCGTCATTCCATTGAAAGCCAGAACTCAAACTTTTATAGAATATCATTTTTTATAGGTTCTAACATCAGATGCTGTTCATCTCACTTGACTCTCCAATACTATAAAGAGGAGTCACTGAATCACCTTAAAGCAAAATATAATCAGTCCTATTTGAATAGAACAGATATTGTCACCCTACTTGAAAATGTACGCGCAACATTGTCACAGAAATCGTTAGCACCTAGCTCTGTCCACCCAAACGCTCTTTCTGATGAAGACTATTGCAGCCTGACTGGAGTTACTAATAGTTACTAAACAGCAGTTTAATCAGATATCATACAAATAAATATCAAAATACCGAAGTTACTGTTAATAAACGTCATTACGCAACTCATCTGTCCGATCCATAGAATGTTGCCTTGGTATCTTTCTCGTAAAACTGAGAACGGGATTCCCTAATTCAATTTTGTCGACTCTTTTCTCTCTGTGGAACAATATTTTGGCATTGCGTTTTTGGCCAAGTAAGTCATCCCTAAATCTGTAACGTTGAGGAATTCCAAAAGAATCTGTATATGATAGAAAGGTGTCTGGTTTTAAAATAAATATTTCGGCACATTCTATCCCATGTTCATTTGAAACGTAATTCGAAATTGCTTCGGAAAGTTGCTGCGATTCCTCGCATTGTTCTTGTTGGACCTCAATGTATAAATGAACTGCACTGTTTTGTGCAATCTAAACACTGGACTGTTGACAATCCAGCGTCATTGAATTCTTGTAGAATCTGTAACTGTTGGTAGATGTTTTTACCAATGTGAATGGTGATATCTTCGTCTTCTGATGCAATATTTTTTCTTTGGATTCTTTCTAAGAAGAGAGTTTGAGCTTCTTTTGTAGTTGATTTTGCTGTCTGATTACTCGTTTCAATATTCTGAATAAAATCCAAACGTTTTTGAAGCAATTCTTCATATTAATAGTCTGTAACTGCCCCTAATCTTTTTCCGAAATGGTATTCAAAATAACAAATCTTTTTCCAGTCCAGTTCATTGAATTTGTTTTTGTATTCTTTAAACAGAAAAGGAATGCCACCTTCGTTAATATCAATTTTATCTAAGATATGTTTTTCGATCAACGAATTTCTTATGGTTAAATTTATCACATGTTTATAAATGTCTTCCAGATCGAAAGTATATGATTTTGTCTCATTTAAAATCTTTTCTAATGCTATGTTAACATAGTCTTGACATACTTCTAGCTGATCGTAATGATGGAAAATGTACCTCAAAGCTGATGTTACTGAAAGATGTGATATTCCATCTAGTATGTCTTTCAAACCATTGTTATGATTTTTTTATTTCGTTTACAATGTTGCCTTTTTTAATTTTCTTAATTTTATCATCTTTGTTGTGGTGTTGTCTTAAAAATGTCACAAAATTATCCACTTCAATCCACGTCCCATTGTTCTCTCTAGTAAATAATTGTGTCAGCTTGGAATAAGCCATGGTCCTGCAAGAAATTGAAGATAAAAATTACCTCCCTTGAATATCAACAAGTTATGCAATTCTTATGTAAAGTATGTTTCTAACAGTTATTTCAGTTAAAATATTTGCAAGTGTTATTTGTTAGATTTGTTTTTATTAGTTAACATATTTCAATTGAATCGGTTTTAATTAAAAATGACCAGAATTTAAATTACTCGGGCACCTTTTTTAAGTTATTGAGAAAATGCATAAATTACACACTGACCTTCATGACTTCATGAAAGGAGGCTTTCTTTAAAAAAAAAATCTAAATAGAAAAAAAACGATCAAGTTCAACAATGTATATGTTTCACAAAATAATGCACCAAAATCAAACTCAATACTTTAAAAAACATAAGGTTGCACGCGTTGTCGTGCTAGGTATACCCCCACTCGTATTATTTTACACATTAAAATGGGGAAAATGGCGAAGTCCCAGCAAACAGGAAGTTGATATCATAAGGTAACCAAAATGGGAGACGACGCATTTACCCTATATATAAAGTCAAATACCAAATCTGAAATAAATCGGCCCAGCAGTAGCTGAGAAAAGTGCGACGAAAATTTTCACTATGTTCAATAAGGGGAAAATGGCTCAGTCCCGCCAAACAGGAAGTTGATATCATATAGTGACCAAAATGGGAGACGACGCATTCCCCCTATATATAAAGTCAAATACCAAATTTGAAATTGATCGGCCCAGCAGTAGCTGAGAAAAGTGCGACGAAAATTTTCACTATGTTCAATAAGGGGAAAATGGCCAAGTCCCGCCAAACAGGAAGTTGATATCATAAGGTGACCAAAATGGGAGATGACACATCCCCCCTATATATGAAGTCAAATACCAAATTTAAAATTGATCTGCCCATTAGTAGCTGAGAAAACTGCGACGAAAATTTTCACTATGTTCAATAAAGGGAAAATGGTTAAGGACCGCCAAACAGGAAGTTGATATCATACAGTGACCGAAATGGGAGACTACGCATTCCTCCTATATACAAAGTCAAATACCAAATTTGATATTTATCGGCCCAGCAGTAGCCGAGAAAAGTGCGACGAAAATGTTCAATATGTTCAATAACAGGGAAAAATGGCCAAGTCTCGCCAAACAGGAAGTTGATATCATAGGGCAGTCAAAATGGCATATGACCCATCCCCCATAGAAATAAAGTGAAACACCAAATTTGAAACAAATCGGCCCGGCAGTAGCTGAGAAAAGTGCGACAAACTTCGGACGGACGAACAGACTAGGGTATTCCAATATACCACCAACTCAGGAGTGGCTTCATAAAAAGGAAACATAATCAATATCTGTACAAATGATAAGCAAAACAAAAACTTCCTACTATTTTAACTGTAGGTGTCAGAATAAATTGTGTACCCTGTATGTCAAATTCAAAAATAACTATTAAGTTAAACAATGTACATTTTTCTGAAAAATGCCTAAAATCAAGATCAATAATAAAAGGCACATATGTAATATATGAACAAATTATCTTTAAAATAAAAACTTTCTACCCTAAAAATTGAAGGAGATCTTGGTCGGACAAACTGTGTACCTTCTATGAAAAAAAAATTGAGGAAAAAACAAATAATTGTATATTTTTCGGAAAAATGGACCAATATCAAAATCAATACAAAAGGCACATCTACAATATATGCCCAAAATAATTGTATAATAAAAACTTCCTACCATAAAAAATGTGGGAGAAATGGCCCGAAAAAACTATATACCCTTTGCAGACGGACGGAGAAATGGAGTTACTGACAGACGGACGGACAGACAGAGAGAATGTCGGACGGGGGTAAAACAATATGTCAACCCGAGATTGGCATTAAAAAATGGGGAAACCTGTTGCAAGTCGGGATTGTAATTTAGTCAACTAATACATATAGGCAAGTGTAATGATTTTGTAATACATAATAAAATACGATTGAAAGGTTTTTGTTTTAATTATTAATTATCCACTATCTGTATTAGATATACACGTTTTTGTAAATGAATAAGCATTTGCTCTAGTACCATTTGCCATGAATAACATAATTGTTCTGGTCTTTTTTTGTACATACACAAGCTGTGATAATATTTTACTATTAAATACTATTAGTTATATATAACTGCTTACCTTCAATTATTATCTATTCCCTATTCTTTTTCTTTTTTCTCATTTTGGTTGATTCTTAAATCTGTTCAAACTTCAAACTTGATTTTTACAAATAGTGTACAAGAAAAATGTAAACAAATATTGCAGAAAAATATTCTGTAGTAACCGTTACATATTATATTACAAACACATTGTCAGATCAAGATGCCATTATCAGCAGGAGACTAATTTTACATATTTATGCTGACAGCAAAACATTTGATAAAACCATTAGGATAATTAGATAGCTGATAAGGGGAAAGCTTACTCTAAGACCCGATTTTTACCATGGGTGTAAGACTGGTGAGTAAAAAGCGGGAAAATTGGTGAAAAATAGGCAATAATCCTACACAGGCATTGATGTGGATTTCTTTAAAATTTCAGAGTGGGTCAGTCTTGATATGCTGAACAGTTTTCCAATTTACACTCCAGCGGTTTCAGAGGAGAGAATTTTTGAAAAAAGAATACGACGGACTCAAAGTGGTAGCAAAGCTCTTTCTGGCAAAGCCAGATGAGCTAAAAAATTTATTTATCTTTTTATATATAGATTGATTGATCTACCATTATCTCTTAACATCTTCACCGATGACATTAAATATATGTGTGACAATAATAAGATTAATCTTTGATTTTTGTTTTATTCACCACTAGGTTGAATTTTTTGGAAGTTGTTCATGGCCTAGTATTTCAACACTACTGGTATTGTAGTTGAAATCATCAGATTGAAAATGAATAATATCTATATGAAAGTAAATGCTCAGACTGAGTCTTATTTTGCATTACTGTTTTTAAATACTAAAGTAGCGTTACTGTATCCTGAACGGCCATAAAATAAAGACATGTTTCTTTGTTTAAATGTTTTACTTCATGCAAATGTTCATAGGGTAAACTATGTTTTTAATTATTTTCATTGCCATATTGATTCACGGTTCAATTAGCGGGGGGGCGGGATGTATAACTGGCTGCCATCTGGTGACTGCTCTAGTTTAAATTTGGTAAATTACTAGTTATTATACTGTCCTTTGATTTGCATGAAAAAAAATGGGGTCCCTGATCTAATTATTAAATAAATGGCAAAAAAAATGATTTTTTTTCTTATTATTTCACTACAAAAAATCTCTCCTTAATAGAACAGGAGTTTGCTGAAAAGGTCTGCATGGTTATCAAAGACAAGTGGCATGTTTGATCAAATAAAACTTTCGTAACACATTGAAAATCATTTCGCTAACATTCTCATTAAAAAAATCATTGTCAACAGTGATTTAAATTAAATCAGCACTCACATTGACCCATATTATCCGATATCATTTTAAACTGACAAAATATTAATCTTCAGTATTTTATGACAAATTCTAGGCCATTTGCCGGACAAAGACAATGGGAATACCAATGTTTTGGGGTAAAAACCCCAAATTAAAGAACCTTAGTGAGCAAGCTCACATACCCCCACTCCCCTACATATCGGATAATCCTGCATTATCTCAACATTATCAAAAATTGAAATCCAAGTAGTTTGCACATCTCTTACAGATGCACAATCATCCTGTAAAATATCTTAAAAACTGTAGGAGGATTTATCCGGGCAAATGGAGTACCCTGTAAACTTCCTATCTTATAAACTGTAGGAGGAGTTATCCAGACAAATGATGTACCCTATATGCAATATAATTCATATAAATGACAAAGTTCAACAATGTGTAGTTTTCTGAAAAATGATCAAAATCAAAGTAGCATGCAGATCTTTGATTTGTGCACCATCAACCAGCAAAATAAAAACTTCCTAGCTTAAAAACTGTAGGAGGAGTAATCCGGACAAATGGTGTACCCTATATTGCAATACAATGCATAATAAACAGCTGCGCCAAGTCGCATGATACGCCCGTCGTCACCCTTCAAAGCTTTAAGTGATTTAGGTAGGGGGTTCTCAATTCAGAAGCACCTATAACTGCCTAATTGAGCTTGATATCTCTTTAAGAAATTAATCTGCAAAGTTTGAAGTTCGCTGATCAAAGTGTTTATCAGTCAGAGCGTGACTTGTAAAAAATTGCCTTAAAATTGGCGAACAAAGTCCCATAACTCTTGCAATAAAAATCAAAATTGCACGAAAAAGTATACAGATCATGAGGCTATCATATCCAATACCTCTACAAAGTTTGAAGTGAATTGCCCAAAGGGTTGTCAAGTTAGAGCCCGACATGTAAAAAATTGCCTTAAAATTGACGAATAAAGTCCCATAACTCTTGCAGGAAAAATCGAAATTTCACGAAAAAGTATACAGATCGTGTGGCCATCATACTCAATACCTCTACAAAGTTTGAAGTAAATTGGCCTAAGGGTTATTAAGTTAGAGCGCGACATGTAAAAAATTGCCTTAAAATTGACGAATAAAGTCCCATAACGCTTGCAAGAAAATTCGAAATTTCACGAAAAAGTATACAGATCGTGAGGCCATCATACCCAATACTTCTACAAAGTTTAAAGGGAATTGGCCAAAGGGTTGTCAAGTAAGAGCGCGACATGTGAAAAAATGCATTAAAATTGACGAATAAAGTCCCATAACTCTTGCAAGAAAAATCGAAATTTCACAAAAAAGTATACAGATCGTGAGGCCATCATATCCAATACCTCTACAAAGTTAGAAGTGAATTGGCCAAATGGTTGTCAAGTTAGAGCACGACATTTGAAACGAACAGACAGACGGACATTGGTATACCATAATACGTCCATCATTAGACGGGCGTATAAAAATTACAAGGGTTGTCAAGTTACAGCGCGACATGTAAAAAATTGACGAATAAAGTCTAATAACTCCTAGAAGAAAAATCGAAATTTCACGAAAAAGTATACAGATCGTGAGGCCATCATATCCAATAACTCTACAAAGTTTGAAGTGAATTGGCCAAATGGTTGTCAAGTTAGAGCACGACATATGAAACGAACGGACAGACGGACATTGGTATACCATTATACGTCCATCATTAGACGGGCGTATAAAAATTACAAGGGTTGTCAAGTTACAGCGCGACATGTAAAAAATTGACGAATAAAGTCTAATAACTCCTAGAAGAAAAATCGAAATTTCACGAAAAAGTATACAGATCGTGAGGCCATCATATCCAATACCTCTACAAAGTTTGAAGTGAATTGGCCAAATGGTTGTCAAGTTAGAGCACGACATATGAAACGAACGGACAGACGGACATTGGTATACCATAATACGTCCATCATTAGACGGGCGTATAAAAATTACAAAGTTCAACAATGTGCAGTTTGCTGAAAAATTATCAAAATATCTTTGATATGTGCACAATCAACCTGCAAAATAAAAACTTCCTAGCTTAAAAACTGTAGGAGGAGTTATCCGCACAAATGGTGCACTCTATATGCAATACAATGCATAAACATTACAAAGTTCAACAATGTGTAGTTTGCTGAAAAATTATCAAAAATCAAAATCCAAGTAGTATGCACATCTTTGATACGCGCACAATCAACCTGCAAAAACTGTAGGAGTAGTTATCCGGACATATAGTGTACCCACTTGATGACGGACGGACGGACTGACTGACCAGTAAAAACTATATACCCTCCAAAACTTCGTTGCTTGGGGTATAATAACTGTTTTCAGTGATTTTTGTAATCACTTCATACAGTAATTTTAGCAGTAAATCAAGGGAGCAAATCTTACTTCTCATATTTTTATGCACAAAAGTAACTTGTTCAGGTGAAAGTTTCAATGGTGGTGTCTGTTTTGTCTAATTAATCGATCTTATCGTCGATATCATCTTTTAAATTGCATTTCTTCTCAGGTATTTTCAAGAAAGCCTATAGCTTGAGTTTTTGTGTTCACTGCACTTCCGACACCAAGTATTAAAGAGACTTTATATTGTTACTTTCAAGAGTTTCAAACATCGAAAATATACCAACAATGAAAAAGCTAAAAGACGATGTCTTTTTTTCAGTCGCCAACATGGCCAAAGGCAACTTTTTTTATATTTTTAGTTTCCAATTGCTATACTTGGTCGCCTATGTGACCATTTCAGTCGACAAAATAGAACCCGACTCACACTAGTATATACAACAGTACATAGATTCGAAGTGATAAATAACAAAATAAAGAAGTTAGTGTAAATTTATTTTCTGCATATGGCTATTTCGACAACTCATGTCTTTAGTACAGATAAAATCTAAATATTTGGAATACCTGAAACTCAAAATTGTTTAATAGTGATAGAGAACAATAAACCAATACGATCCAATTGAAAAGCACATATCAGATAAGGACAACACTTTGCATCAGGGAAAAACTCCGTAGTTTTAAACAAATTTACAATTTTGATAAATCAAAACAGACATAGAAGAGGATAAAAGCACTGTCATTCTTTTTTGACGCTTTGTAATTAAAGAAAATTAAAAAATGAACATCTTTAAAAATATTCAACAGTTTATTGAGCAATCGGGACGTTTCAGTCTAGACTGAAAGAACAATTTGCAAATACATATTTTGTTATTTACACTTGTCGTTATTTTTGCACCTATAATTGTTTATTGAAATTTATGTATGGAGATTGATTGATTGATTGATTGATGTTTTACGCCAACTTCAGCAATATTTCAGCTATATTGTGGCGAGAACTGTTGGGTTTATTGAAAAGACCATGCGAGTTGGAATAACTTGTGCCTAATCCAAATTTGTTTTTTGTTTTGTTTGTTTGTTTTTTTTTTTTTTTTTTTTTTTTTTTTTTTTGTTGTTGTTGTTTTTTTGGCAAATTAGATACCTTTTGAAAGTATTTTCTGCAGTTTCCATTTATAAAACTTCACTGGACAAAACTAAATAAAATGGCAAGCTTTGAAGGTATAAAATATAAAGTTCTAACCAGTGAGCAACTTTATATGCTTTTGTTTAGTGTTTGTCTCTTGTTTTTTTTTTAGCGATTGCGGCAAAAATTCGCAAAATTCGGGAAAAAAAACTGTCTTATGCTACCTTAAGCAAACAAGATTTTAATTATGGATGACCTGATACACATTAAATCAATTCTTCATATACTTTTAACCTTAAAATCGTCCAGCATATTGAATTTGTTCATGCATATTCTACATAAATCACTGTTTAAGCAATGAAGGTTCTTTAAGGGAAATAGCCCATTTTATCCATTGTTTTAAGATTTCTTTGATGATGTCTATTTTCCCTTGTTAAGACTTGCAGATTCATAAAACAAGGGTCGTTTATATAATGCATATTGATATGTAATATATCACTTATATCCATATTATTACCTTATTTTGTCCAATTTCAGCAGTTAAAAGCTTCTAGCCTGACCGATATCATAACTTTAATATGACATATTTCTATGGAAGTGAAATTGACATGGAATGAAATTTTACAATTAAATATTAAATTAGACAACAAACACAGACAGAAAATTTCTGTAGAATCTGGACAGGACAGAAAAGACGTGATAACCGCATTCCGGGTTCAAAACGACAGAAACTATTTGTTCACTGACTCCAATTTTATCTTGAAAAACATGCGAAAAAATATAAAGACATACGCATGTTCCTCATTTATGTCATAAGTTGTGTTCAGCAATAAGTCATCTGTCTGAAGTAGAACCTGCTAATGTTAATAATCAAATAAAAATTTGCAAAAACTCAGACGAATTTACAAATCATTATTGCTATGCAAGATGTCGTTTGACGTGAGAAAAACATATTGGAGGAAGAAAAATCAACGCGTTTTGACCGATTCTGTCAGAAAGAGAAAACGAAAGGATGTACGAACAACTTACCACAAATCAACAATTAATACTTGATGCGAGATCGATCACTGGAACGAATTGAAAGATTTTCTACTACTGGAAAGTCATGCCGAAGAAGCGGGACTTTTGTTGGACGAGTATTTGCATGGCTTGAAATAAGTTGCAGAGGTGTTTACCACTACGGATTTTCAAGTTAAAATACGTAGTACGGATTCACATTGAAAATATACGGTTTTTTCGTAAACCTTTTCATAAATCGTATCTATTTGCGATTTACGGTAAGCAGTGTTAAGTAGAAGTTTTCTATAAATAAACAATGCTTTTTAAAGCGCTAAATTGAAATAGGTCTCTGACAAAACAATGCTGCGCGACGCGCCCCGTAGTGGTGGAAAGGTGAATGCCTGGTCTTTTTGACCTTATAGAAGTTAATCTTCTAATATATATAATCTTTTCGCGCCACGGCAGGGCTCTATCTAGTCGACTAAAATGGTCGCCCCGGCGACAAAAATACTTATTGGCGACGTAAAATAAAAAGTAGTCGCCTTCTTTACGTTTTGCCGACGGGAAAATCGTATTTATACTGCTTTCGGTATTGATTTACACTCTTTCATAACCTTTCGGCGTTCAGATCAAATAACAATGTAAAAACATCTTTATTCAGGAAGAGTAGTCAGCATGGCTGTTTCCACTTGGGACTCTAGATTCGGAAAGTTGTAATCTTAATTCTGATTGGTTACTCATTTCGCGCCATTACAACTCGAGTAACCCTTGGAAATCCGAGGGTAGCTAGAGTCCCGATTCTTCAAAATGGCGGAAATGAAGTCGACCAATCAGATTAAAGTGTTTACAAAAGTCTTTATCAGGGCCATATACTTTCGTTTCTTGGGTCGAAGTCAAGTTTTTATGAGGTTGTGTTCATCGGGACTCGAGTCTCTACCCGAGTTTCAACTGAAAATAGCCCATGATTTCTCAATACATCAAGCACTCTTCGAGTTATGAAATATGCTAAATTTCCTGCCCCTACCCATTTCTTCTCTGTTCTTCTGGCAAGGGAAACTTGTCTCCCCTTCCACATTTTATTTCTTTCCTCATTCATTTGCAATTTGTTTGACTTTATTTGATTTACCTTTTCTCATCCTGATATAGCTCCGCCGTGCGCGGTCCCGGCTGAAGAATAGGCCCGCAGCATCCCCTGAGCTTGGAGTATGAGCCATCCTAACAGAGGACCCCGAGGGAACCCCGGAATATAGAAATAGGACCCAGTATCTCCGGCTTGCGGGGTGTGACCCCTCCTAAACGGAGGCTGACCCCGAGGGTCCCGGGATATAGAAATAGGACCCATTCCGTGGTTGTGCGGGATTAATAAATACACAACCCATCTTTCGGATGGGATGTAAACTCAGGTCCACGTGTTGGAAGAAATGCCACGCTTCCTGCACGTTAAAGAACCCTTGTAGCCAGCTCTTTTTGGGGTGGTCCGTAGGTGATCGGCTACAAGGCTAAATTCCCCGCCCTTGACGATTTCACCCTACTTTTCCAGTGGCAGTCAGAATTTCCCGTCCCATGGCCATTTCCATACCCCAAAGTGATTATTTATCAACGAACTTGTTCTCGTCTTGATATAGCTGAAATATTGCTGAGTAGACGTTAAACAATATTCAATCAATCAATCAATCAATCCTGATATAGCTCAATCCACATTAAACTCTAATTAACCAATCTATCTAAATTTTCCGAAGGAAAGAAGTGATGGCTTAATTTCCTGTCCCTACCCATTTCTCCCATTTTCCCGTGGCCATATAAACTCGTTGCCCTAGTTGTACCTTCCATCCTTATTTTTTGCTCCTTTTATTTCCAATTTCATTTCATGGTTTAATTTGTTCTTTTCCTGATATAATTGAAATATTGCTCACTACACATTAAACTCGAACACATCAATCAATCGATGTGCTTGCCATTTTGACAGTTTCAAACTACGAAAGATTTCTGGCAACAAAAAAATTTGCTCGCGACAAAAACTTACAGTTGGCGATCATTTTTGTGGAAACGATCGCCAACTAGCAACCTAAAATCAAAGTCTACTTAGAGGTCTATACGGTAGAGCTGAAATATTGCTCAAGTTGGAGTAAAACACTTATCAGTCAATATATAGGACATTTATTTAAATTCAAGGAACAGGCATAGGGTATCCCAATTTGAATGGGGATACATTTTAAGGCAAAAAGAAACTTTTAACTTTTTTTCAACTTGTGAGTATCACCACCCCTTATCTTCTATAGTACACTGATTACAATCTAGATAATAAAAAAAATGCTTTCGTGTAGATGAGCGATTCAGGGTAATTCAGATTATATTGTTAATTATAATTCGCCTGTTTTTAGCACTGAGTCTCCTCCAAAATGGTAAACAACCGAGAGTTTTAAGCCCTGAGCTAATGGGGAAGTATTTCAAAGACGGGGTGGTATTCCAAGAAAGTATGTCACTTATTTAAGACGTGGACATGATGCACTTAAAATTTATAAGGTATATTACATTTCCAATCATTTTCAATTATTATTGGGCTATTTAAATTACCAACAGGCTTCATGTGAAATAACATCTCAATGCTTTAAGGTGCAGGCTTAATTATACCCTGTAAATACCTATGTTAATGATTTGTCCGTCTCCTTCTGTCTTTCTGTAGCCAAAAGCTGCAATACACTACTTCTCCGAAACAATTGATAGGATTTTAATGGTACCCGTACATGATTGGCATGATAAATAACTGGTATCCACCTTAATTACTACATGTAAATTAATAATCGACAGCAGATCCACATACAGTAGAAATGTTGCAAGTTTTTCTCGATTTCTTTTAAGGTAGTAGAACTGGAGTAAGAGGAGACAACTTTTTTTATATAGAAATTACTTGTGATTGGTATGAATACAGCACAAGACTTACAATATTTTTATAAATAGAAACAAAATATACATATTATAAAGAAAATACTTTTAACAAAGCACCTCATAATGCCTGAATTAAAATTTCCAGGTTTTGAATGGTATTTTAAAAATATTCAAATAAATGAAAGTCAGATATTTGACAAGGGAGGTAATTCTTTCAACTTGACGTTCAGTTTTAAGGAATATTACGATGATTTCATAATATTATAAAAAAAAAAACTGTACGGTGAATTTTTATAAAATTTTGATATAAGTCATATGTATGAAGGATCTTTAATTTCTCATTTTTTTTTTTTATTAAAACTGAATTTTAGGATTTTCAGTTAGAAGAAATTGAATGAAGCTCTGTTTTCAGCATCGTTTGGACAAGGTAAATTCTTTTGTACTGCAAATCTTAATACATGCTAATGATATTTATTATGATATTTATTACCTGGTATTAAGGTCTACAAGTTTATAAGAAGCAAAACAACGGCAGTAGAATACCGAAGGAACATGGGAAGTGATGATTACAAAAATCAAAGTCCAAAGACATGGCAAAAACGGCAACAGAGAAAAACAAAGACAAAACAAGGAAGAAAGCCACAATGCACGGAAATAAAAATAAGGACGACATTAAGAACTAAGGCACTCATACTGCGAACTCCCATGAAAACCGGGAGTGACATCAGGTACCCCGGAAGGGTAAGCATATCCTGCTCCACTAGTGCCACATGTCACACTTTTAGTGAGTCAATCCAGGGTCTAGTCAAAACCGGGTATGTCAAATCTGTGAAGCAATTTAGCAATTAAGGGCTAGTTTATGCTGTTTCTTTGTAATATACAGTATAATAGTATACACCTTATTGTGATTTCTGAATAGAATTTAAGACCCCTAAGACAAGAGTGTTTCTCTAAACTGTACACCAAAAATTTTACGGTGAAACTTTTCAAAATTTTTTTTTACCTTATAATTGTTTCAACCTGCAAATTTAATGAAAATTTTATTTGTGAAAAATTTTAGTGTTACCTCAGGCCTAATACCTTAAAAGGTCTCATTTTTCCATTTAGACAAAACTTGCTAGGACTCTGGACTGAGTTTATGGCAAATTTTACATTTGAGCCCTTTCATGATTGCTTAAATAGTCAATAGATGGCAAATCGTACAATTAATAGATAAATCTCTACATTATCGCTTTAAAAACAAAGTCATAACGTTTGATCATTGAAACCAATATACCTTAAAACATTGCAGATAACTACTGAGTCCAAGTCTAGTGCATTTGTTTACTGCTGTAATTTCTGGAAAACTACCAGTTCGTTTGTTGACAAAGCTCCTCGGTTCAATAGTCAGTCCAGAATGCTCCAACAGGAGAAAAGATGAAAATAATATTTATTCGATTTTTTTTAATATCTAGGGGAAGCAGGCAGTAAGTTATTATAAACTTTACGAGTTATCTTTTAAGTTTTAGTCATGACTTTATGTCTGTTTTGGGACTTTGCAAACTTTTTCAAATATCTTCCCTTAGCTTGTGAAATTACTTGACCAGTAAGAATTAAATTTTATGTAATTATTCCTTCAGATATTTGAGACAAACTTATTATTCATCAAAACATGGCTGAAATTACTAAAAATTTTACGTCTTTTAGTTCCTCGAGTCACCATGCAATTCTTAACCGGAAGTACTAGTATACACATTTTAGAGATATGTTACAAATTGGGTCATAGACATAGTTCCTCGAGTCACCATGCAATTCTAAACCGGAAGTACTAGTATACACATTTTAGAGATATGTTACAAAATGGGTCTTAGACATCATGTTATTGCTGTTTTGGTGTTCCCTATTAGTCCCCCGTTTTTTTTCAATTTTCTTAGCACCCTAGGGCTTATTACCTTGTAGGTCGAATATGGTAAACAATTTAAAATCAAAATCTTTACAATAGAAACATATAACTTTACATAGTTGTCAACGTAAGCAATACTATATGCAGTAGAAACATGACAGTTTGCAATGTAAAATGGAACTTCGATGGCTCAAAAACCCAAAGGACCGATGAAAACAGTTCCAATTAGACGAGTGTTCGATTTAACTGAACAAAGGGGCCAGATAAAGGGTTTTCCAGTTAGAGGGGTGTTCGAGCTATCGGGGTTGAACTATGATTTAACTTAACAAAGGGGTCAGATAAAGGGTTCGAGGCATCGATGTTGTTTGAGCTATTGCAGTTCGAGCCATCAAAGTTTAACTGTATTTCTAAGTTAAAATATTTGCATATTTAGCATGATTAGTTTTAAATGAAACATGACATGAAACAGTCAGGTCCTTTCCGACTCGGTCAACATTTTAGTTTGAGTGTATTTGACTGAATGTGCTAAATTAACAATGTCACATGCATAGTTTTTCTGTTTCTCTTATTTAAGTGGTAGAAGTCCTTGCAATATGCAGAGTGTTTTGAAGTTCACTACAAGTGCCGATGAAAAACCATGCTTTGGATTTTGTTATGCATCCCACCATTTTTTTTTCAACAGAGGTATATCATTTTTGCCACCACGTACATCAACCGTCTCAATCTAATAATACCATCACAGGATATAGAGCTTCCACCAGATCATTTGTTATTTAAGTTATTCGACCTTTCTTTTTGTAACAATTATTACGGATTGCAATAGCTAGCTATATTCCAAGCTGCTTTGCACAATTTTATTGTTTAAAACGCAAAGAAAGTCGCGGAAAGCAAGACATAAATATACAAAGTATGACAGCATCGGCGTAAACTTTTACTTACAAGAGGATATTTTAAAGCCCTTTGATTGGCACAAATTCATTTGACCTTGACCTTAATTGCACAGTTCAAATGCCACGTTAAGTTTTTATGATTAAGTCAATTTCTCATTAACTATAAATGGTTGGTCAATAATATTTGGCATGCAGCTTGTTCTTGGGAAGTACATGTCAGTCTGGCATATGACTTGTCGTTTACCTTAATTTTACAGTCTAGCGACCATATTAAGTTTTAAGATTCTATTATAGAATCTTTGACAGTAAACTTTCCTTTCTCTCCCATATCAAAATGCTATAAATTAAATGCCTGAAAACATTAGATAATTCAAGAGTTGTGTTAAGTACCGAATGGGTGCGAATAGCACTGTTTTATTAAATTTATATCGATCGTTAATTCGATCAAAGTAAGATTATGGATGTTTTATTTACGGTTTCGCCCGTAAATCATAGTTAAATTATTAAATACCGTTTCATTTGGTGCAATCAGAATTCCTCTTATGGAGAGTTTCTACGTTGCAGCTAATGCACCATCTTTGGAAGAGAGATGTTTCAAACTTGGTTCACAATATGCAACAATGCGTAAAGCGTATCAATCGAATACTGTGTTTCCAAATCTCTTCAGAAAGTTGTATATGAAAACTCCCAAGCGTTATATGAAATAGCCTAAATTGTAAATCCCCAAAAACCCTTGGCTGAACCCAAAACCAGCAATTTCGAATTACGCAAATATAAAAAAAGTCTTACACCAATCCTCCGGTTATCCAGCAGTATTTTGCAAAAAATTAAATCGGAACATACTGAAAGCGCTAATTTACACAGATGGCTCAAAGGATGGAGACAGAGAGGCTTCTGCAGCCGTTTTTGGAGAAAGTACAGCAACTCTCTCATTACCATCCTCTAGTTCCATATTTACCGCTGAAGATATCCTTACTGATTAAGCACTTAAATTTGTAGCTTTATCACAAACAAACAAGTTCATAATCCGCTCTGATTCACTTTCATGCCTACTGGGAAATGAAAGTCGAAAAACAAAATACCCAATTATTTTAAAAATATAGCTGAATTCTACAAGTAACTTGTAGCATTAGGCAAAGAAGTCATTTATGTCACGTGTGGATCTATGGAAACGCAGTTGCGGAACAGGAAGCCAAAAAATGCACTAGGCGACGAGATGGCGGACTGTTAAGTGTCATACACTGACATGAAACCTTTAATCGTTTAATTCATTTCAAAGTTATGACAGGCCAAATGGAGTCTGCAGATTAATAACAAACAGCATGGGATAAAGTCAGGCGTCGGTTAACAATTCGGTTCCTGCGGTAAAAACCGTAGGAACAGGTAGTGTTGACCCGATGTCGTATTGGACATACTAGAACAACACATAGTTTTATCCTCAACAGTGATGACAGACCTGTATGTGTTCCATGCAACTGTCCTAGTACAATCCAACATGTTTTAATTGAATGTGTAGATGATCAGGCGTGATTTATTCTGCTGGTTGTCTTAAAACACCTATTTAAAAATGTCGGTGGCGACAAAATTGTTCAATTTTTAAAGCAATCAATTTATTTTGTAAGATTTAAATGGATTTATCTTAAAATTCTAATATTGTAACAGTTAAACTGACATTTATGTTTGTATATTTTACAGTCTTGTTTTACATGTATAAAGCTATAATGGTTTTATATTGCTTAAACTGTACTTCGTTTTCTGGACGTAAGAAATTATTTAAACTCCTAGAATTAATCCTTTATTCATAGAACTGGGATTAGAAAAACCCTTTTCTATTACACATGTATTTTCTTATTAGTGTTGCAAACAAAATCATTCAAACCTCAGATACACCTAATTATTAAATGCAACATGGTACAATTATTTCACGAAATGATGTCATTCATTTAAGCACCAGAGATTAATCTGATCATAAGCGTAAATAATAAACTTCGATGTTAGGGAATATATTTTCTTCTTAGTACCGTAACTGTTATTATTGGAGATTTTCCTGGAGACCATTATACAATTAATATACATGTATATATTTTTCCTGAAACAATAGTCATTTTTTGAATACAGAGTGTATATGTTGCACATTGCAAATATGATATATGATTCAGTACAAATGTTACAGCGTATAATGTATGGGTTTTAAACCTTTGTCATATACTTACATATTATATATGTGTGACTTTTTCAACAATATTTGTGTAAAGTTTCTGTGTACTCCATAGTCTTGATCACTTTTATCTCTTTATGGGTTGAATAAATTAACACAAATTAATTGCCATGTCTATTGGACATGGTACCCTATTAGTTAATATAGAAATAAAAAATAATACAACTTAATCATGTGTATCCGTTCTTTAAGGGTTAATTTTTAAATCGTGTTCACCTTTACCATTTGATGTTTCAAAAAAGTTTCGCTGGGTCGGGAAACCAAAATTGCCCTCCGATAAGCTAACCTCATTCCTACAAAATTTGACTTCAGCATCTGTGTATTCATGGATTAATTTAAGATCATATGACAATTGTTCCTTCAATTACGTATTGATTATATTCTAGCCAATCATTTGGGTTTGCCCAGTCCACTATATTACGTTAATCTATATTTCGTAAACTATCGATTTCCCCGAAGCTATGTTCGATACTGAATCACGTATGACTACCCTCTGCTCTTGACCAGAGATGTAGCCTCTAAGACATACCGCGAGTAAACCGCCCTTTATTCCATAACGTTTTAATTTTAAGAGAAGACCCCTGTTATCTATCTTTGTACAATAGATATTCCTATTGTCTATTCACGGTAATTTTCTACTCCAAGTGAAATCATTTACATGTACAAAGAACAACAAAAATATTTTACCTGTTAAAATTAAATGTTCTTTTAAACATAGAACATCAGATAAATTTTACACGCAAAATATATTGGATTTTCGCAATGCTATTTCCATAGGGGGGGGGTCCCCAGTTTGACGTAATTCTAAAAATAGATGCAACCGAATTTCAACCCCGAAGGGCCTACCTACAATTTGTTGGTACTGAGCTCTTTCAAATTTATGAATAAAAAATAGGGGTTCCCGTTGCTCTTCTCAGTGAAAATTGAGGCTATAAAAAGAGTCGGTATTTTTATGGAAAATATTTTAATTCTCACCCCGACATAAAAATGTCCGAGACTCATGTCAAAGATATCAAAAGTGAATAAATGTTATTGAATTCTAGATAACTAGTGTATACATGATTTTATTATAATAAGTTTCCATCAATCGTACCTACTGTAATGCTTAATTCTGAATTTCATCTTGGGGTAAAAAACTAGATGCATTCCGAACAACATGAATTGCGGAATTGTAACCATTTGGGTGGAGGTGCACAACCCTTACATGCATTTTTAATAAATAACAAAATACTGAAGTTGCTGTGACTATATTTTTTGCATATGGTCTTTGGGGATAAAAGTTCAACTGCAATTACTAAATGTTTTTGAATGACTGATGTACAAAATAGAACAAAATTGTCTTCTTAAATTTATATCTTTTCACTGTTACTTCCTTTTTTTTTTTTGTTTTTTATTTGTTTCAATATAACGGGTTCTCAATTAAAATTAAAACTTCTCATATGCTATATACATGATGAGTAAATGTTTGCAGATATTTTTTTAATGTTTTCTATTGTTTCCTGAAGAAATTAGTTTGATATGGAGTAAAAAGTGTTTTCTGTCCTAAACTACGTCTTTTTATTACCATAATTGACTGCAATTAAATGTCAGAAATGACAATTTGATGAAACACTTTACTCAGATAATTCGTTAACTACATCTGCCAACATACAGTCCTCACAGTTACACAAACACAAATTAAAACATCAACATCCTGTAGCACTTTCTGGACTTTTTTGTAACCAAAGTGAGTTAAAAGACATTCTCTATAGCAACTCACTACACTACAATAACTGGTAATGCCGTGTTGTATACCTGCTCTTGTTTTTGAAATGTCAGAGGGGCTAACATATAATGCTGCCCTCTCATACCAATTTCTAGAAAATAATTTGACAAACTACAAAGGGACTTGATATCTATCTCATGGTTTACAGCAGGGGATCAAACCGCATACCAATAACTGTAGTATAACTACTAGGATTTTACTTATAATTACTTTCATTACATTTTTGTCCTGAATTATACACAGACACCCAAATTGGGCATTTTCTAAATCTATAAAAAGATCTATCTCCGAATACACTATTTGCATATTGCATAGAATCTGCTATATACTGTAATGGCATGAAAGTAATTGAAACAGGATAGACTTTTCCTAACCTGTTTAAACTATTATATAAAATATTATCGGTACAGTTGATTTGCTAATATTAAATCTAAAGGCTAAGTCTTCTTTAGGCAAATTCAGTCTCAATCTCATTAAAGTCATTAGAAGCTCATCTGAAGTTGTCAGCTTTGTCTTTGATTTCATAACATGTTCATAATACAATTTACGCACAATACTAAACACATGAAAGTTAGGAAGATAAGTGTAATATTTAACCATTTCAAATAACATAGATTCAGCTGATTCAGTTCTCTTGTCAAGTTTCCCCGGTAAGCGTTATCGCGCCTCGCGTAAGAAGTCCATCTCTTTAAAATAATTGTTAAAAAAATCCGCATCACCATTACCGAAAAACGAATGAGAGGACATCAGACAGAAACAATATCTGATTATATCCCCTATTTTCGCTGGTTGGCATGTAATTAAAATATGCATAGAAGGCATTGGATATTCCCAAAATATAGCTCAACATACATCACAGTAACAAGTCAATAAAATTTAGAATTGACCCTAACACATTTCCCACTTCTTGAACGGAATCCATGCATGAAAGTGAAGCTGTCCGGTCTCGACTTTTCTTCTGTATAAATGCTAATGTCTTCATCATCGGACTCTGAATTGGACTTTTCGTATTCCGTTAAGGCATTTTCATCCTCATTCATTCTGGGAATTGGACATCCGCAGTTTTTTTCGCTTCATGTCGTACATACAAGTTTCAAAGGCAAGGTCCCAGCGTTGAGCTTCATCGTTTCCTGTCTGACACTTCTTTGTCTTATGCACTTCCCATTCCCTCTTGCCCAGTCTCTCATTTCCGCTTTTTTGTGAAGAATTTAATACGCGTTTCTAAAGGGTCGCTTGAGTAGTGGTAGCTTGGCCAATTTCATTCGTCTCAAGAACCGGATAGTAAGAAGCTCTGTGAGTGAAATAAAAGTCCGCCCAGTTACAATGCCTTTTCAGACTTTTAAAGACGGTGTTCCCAAAAAACATTAAAAATAATCGGGAGATGTGTAAGACATGAAATTATTTGAATAAAGTCGGAAATCAGTTTGCAATGTCCCAAACTCCAGATTTACACTCACAATTAAATACTAGTATTCAATTTTTTGGCCACCTAAAGAAGCAAGAAAAAAAGTTCAGATACAAGTGTAATTGATAAACATAAAAGCAAGCAACGATCAAAAGAATGATTTTGTGAAAGAAAGACAAAAATAAAATAAACTAAGAGTACTTTATATGCTGCTTTTGCCTGTGATACTTTGAAAAGGCAACATGAGTACTATGATGAAAATATTAGCATTGTATTTCAAACAGGTTTCAAAGCAGATTCCCCCGAGCAACAGGTTGCGAAGCAAAGGGGCTGTGACTCTGATGCAAATGATTTGATTTCTGATATATATTTAACTTTTCTTTTGATTTTACTACGATTTGGATGCCCCTCAGATTTATCATTAACAATGTTTGAAATCTAATTGAGCAGTGGCCACCAAATGAGCGATACAGGCACATGTGAGCCTATAGTTTGTCTAGTGGTCATCAAAAATGTCCTGTTTCCTCAAATTATTTGGTCTGTTCGGTACTCGATTTTGCTGAAAAGAGTAAGGTCCTATTAAAATTGCCTTTATCGTGTTTTTCCTGTGAACTTGAAGTTCCCTTGTAGATTGACCCCGAGGGAACCCCGGGGTATAGAAATAGGACCTAGTATCTCCGGCTTGCGTGGTATGTCCCCTTCTAAACGGGGCTGACCCCGAGGGAAATTTTAGGACCCATTCCGTGGTTGTGCGGGATTTATAAATACACAACCCATCTTTTGATGGGATGTAAACTCAGGTCTAGTGTTGGAAGAAATGCCACGCTTCCTGCACGTTAAAGAACCCTTGTAGCAAGCTCTTTTTGAGTGGTCCGTAGGTGATCGGCTACAAGGCTAAATTCTCCGCCCCTTTCGATTTCACCCTACTTTTCCAGTGGCAGTCAGAATTTCCCGTCCCATGACCCTTTCCATACCCCAAAGTGATTATTTATTAACAAACTTGTTATCGTCTCGACATAGCTGAAATATTGCTCAGTAGACGTTAAACAATGTTCAATCAATCAATCTCGTGTAGATTGTGGCATGTGACTAATTTTCAGCCATTGTAGAAATTATACGCCCTCCCAAGTGCACTAGTGACTTCTGGTGTGATTTTGTTCTAAATAAGTGGTTGGATGGTCCGTAATACATAATAATAACTTGTGAAATTTTGAAGATAATTCACAACAAGTGAACATTTATACAATGTTAAAACAAAATTGTAATGATGGTGCTTGTTTTAATATACATTTTTTATTTGAAAAGTTTATTGAAAGAATTTACTACCAGTTTTTATAACAAATCATTGAAACTCTTAGAGCGAAGGGCTTCCACAGTTTGATTCCTCCTATGTGCAATAGCCTTATAGCCCTTAAGATCTTTTGGATGTAAAAAACCATCCAAAAGTTTTTTAACTATTGTAAAGGACGGGTCTTTCCCTTTTCACTTGTTGGGCGCCACAACTTCTACGCCTTTCATTTAAAGGTGGCACGTCTTTATCAATTGGAATAGTCTGGCATACAAGAACTAAGATACCAGTTAAATCTGTTGCTTAATTAACCATTGTATACATGTGGCATGTCGAAATTTAAAGAAAACCATTTGCACAAAGAACTTTATTTCAAAACTTGTTTAACATAATTTTTATCTCACAAACAGTTTTAATCAATTTTGAAGACATATTTTGTTGATTTACAATTCAAATCTTAAATGATTTTTTTTAATACTGAATTCTTTCTTACTTTGAGCAATAAGGTTTATCAGTTAATACGGTATATCGACGATGTGTAAAAGACGTGGACTATCACATCTACATTGTAAAATTACAAAATTAACGAAAATCTTGACGCTCAATTTAAATATTTCCCGAAAGGATATGGAGTAAATGAACACGAGACCATAACACATATGTTAACATGAGACCATAACACAAATGTTAACTCCAACTGCTATAATTTAAATGAGCTGTATGGCCATTTCGGAAATTAATTCATCAGCAGCACTAGAACCCAAGCAAAGGTAATCCATATTGAAAAAATGTTTAAAGTGTATAAAACCAAACGAAATCCGAATAATCAGTAATATCAAAAACAGCATTATATATAATTTACAAATTAAGACATGCATTTTTTGATAACATTCTAATGTACTAAATAATTGTTAATCATGTCAATCATCTTCTGCCAAGCCAATTCTTTGCCGAGACCAAGTCAGGTTAAAACTTGACTGATCCATCCCTCGCTTTGTAAAGGCATATGCTGGAAAGAAGAAAAAAAAAGATTATAAAAGCACAAATTAAGGACTACATATAATAGATTGTACATGACCATAAATAATAAAACATTCGTCTACAAGGTTCAGGAAGGTGATTTAAGCTGTTGTCATGATAACTGATAACCAACTACATGTACTAATAAAAAGCATGGTCATCATGGATTACAAAGTTTGCCTTGTTGTGACACATGGTAATCAAAAACTAACTTGGCCTGGATGCTGACTTATGCATATTAAAGTTTACATTGACATATTACATACCATAACTGAAATCTGAATTATGATGCAAAATTGAGTCCATCAAGTGGAAAATATGCAAAGTTTGATGATTTAACCATGGGTACTACCCATGATAATATACTAAATGTAGACTTGGACTTCTAAGGGCAGTTAGTCCAATAGTCCTCCACAACGTTGATGAGGCAAAATTAAGCATTTTTGGTCATCAATGTGTATTAAATATATGTGCATTAGCTCTCTGTGCAGCTTGTGAAGTATATAAGAAAAACTTACCTTTCAGGCCATGAAAAACTTCAGAAGTATTGAATGCCTTGATTCCCTCTGGAACAGCAAGATCCCAGGGCTCATAAAAGCCATCCGTGAGTTTTTTTTATGATCTCAAACCATGGTCTCTCTTTATGTTTAAGATTGTTTTTTATCTCTCCGCAACTGCAGATAGTGTATCATGAAGCCAGGTGGAATTCACATCAAGCTTGGATCCAAGCAAGGTGTATCCTGGCCTTAAGGTTACATTGCCATCTGCTACTTCATACTAAAAAAATCATTAAAAATAGAATACATAAACAAAGGCCCGGCACCTGAATAGGTTTTCAGGGGCTTTGGCTACAGAGCTGCCGGGCGCGTCCCCAGGTGGTGGATAGGGGAGTGCCCTGTCTTTGCGGGGTAGTCAGGTCATAATACGGAAAGCCTGACCGCGAACCATTGTAGCCAAACTGTGTGGAGAAACGCCACGCTCCATGCAGTATAAAGACCCCTTCTATATTTCTCTAAAGAGAGCAGACGCACTGGGTGTCGTATAGAAGGCTAAATTTCCTGCCCCTACCCATTTCTCCCCTTTTCCAGTGACAATCAAAAGTCGTTGCCCCGGTTGTCCCTTCCACCTTTATTTCTTTCTTCTTTTACTTACAATTTGTTTTGAATTGATTAACTTGTTCTCGTCCTGATATAGCTGAAATATTGCTCATTGGACGTTAAACTCTAACTAATCAATCAATCAATCATAAACAAAGGTGTATACACAAAATGATTAGCAATGTTTTAGATCTGTAAAAATGTAAAAGGAAGTATTCACTTGCACCAATAGATAACTCCTGTTAGACTGCACAGTGGTCTTTCTGTATCATCTTTAGAAAGTGCCTTTCACTAATTCTAAGTAAATATTAGACCTGAATTTAGCATATCAGAATAATTTGTGACGTATCTTCACGCAAATCATGTCCGCTCCAGTGACATGTCTTAAAAATGTCTCAAAGCATTATAATCAAGTGCTTTCACATACTGTTTTAAAAAGCAAAAGCATCGGTCTTGATCCATACCCATCTCCTGAGCTTCAAACAGTTTGATAACTTTTTTTATTCGAGGGTTCTTTTTGCAGATACATTTCCCTTACAGACTGTCAAGAATTGAGTTTTGCACGAAAAATTTCCCTAGTCACTGGTGAAATAGAGTCCATGGCATATTTTGTAGTTTGAATTAACTCTTTCTGAGCAATTTTCAATATAGCTGGTTTCATCTGGTCGCCAGTAGGAATATTTTTACTCCCTAATCTTGTCAAAACATCAACATATTCCTCCATATCCTCTTTATCATCCAGATTTTTGTTGGTTGCTTTTTGTTGGGCATCTATTTCAATAAGTCCAACATACCCAAACAGTGAATCTAGCAAGTCATCACTAGTAACTACTTCTTCCCCAAAAATAATTGCAATGGTAAAAGCCTTGCTAAGTTTGATTGGATAAAAGTCCACATCTTTGTATCCTTTTGCAAGTATTCTTCCAGCAGCCTCCCATTCTGCTCTCTGCATTGAAGGTTTGATCAGTGGAATTCGTTCTTGTTCATCCTTAGACGAGTTTTCTTTGGAATTCGTCCCAGAATGTAGCATATGCCTCTCTAGACAAACCTGAGGCGTCTACTCCTTCCTCATCTATGAATTGGAATTTAATGTTTTTAGCAAAAATTTATAAAGCCGAAATGCATATAGTCTACGTTAGTTCCTATCTTATATAACTTGTTAGAATAAAACCATACACAACATGTATTTGGATGGTGATCTTTTTTTTAAATCACTATCTTTGTCAAAATAAACATTGTATAAGTGCTAAAAAAAGATTATTAAAATCAGTGCTAAATTAAGTAACTTATAGCCTTTAAAGTAATGAATGCGATAAAATACGTTTTTTTTTAAAAAAAGTTATCCAATTACTTTCGTGTTGGCTATAATCCACAAAATCCGTTAGTCGGGCTACAGAGCCGCTCATCCCCAGATAGTGGATTGGGGAAAGTCGTGTCAAGACGGCGTATTCAGGACGGAAAAATGGACAGTGAACCATTGTTGACGAATTGTGTGGAGAAAAGCAACGCCCTATGAAGTACAAAGACCCCTTCCATATTTTTTTCTCGCACCTGAATCGGTTTACAGGGGCAAAGGGAATAGGTTACAGAACTACCGGGCGCGCCCTATTTTGGTAGATACGGGAATGTCCCGTCCAGGCATAATACGGAAAGCATTACCCTGAACCATCGTAGCCAAACTGGAGACACGCCACGCTCCATGTAGTATAAAGACCCTTTTTATATTACTGTAAGGTACAAGGAGACTTACTTTAAGTTGAATAGAAGATCACTTCAGCTCCAAGGTACTCAAGATAAACTGTACCCTCAAACTCGAAGACTTTCTTCGCCTGAACTGTGGCGTTCTAGACAGACACTGCCAATACAAGTCTTCGGCCGCCTTTCGACTTCAGGACTACCAGAGGACTACCAGAGTCGGCTACCCAACAGGGCCCGTATTTGGAGCTTCATGTGCAGTGCCTGGTTCTGTTACTATCCTATGAGTTATCTGCTCTCTCCTCGGAAGAGAAGGCTCCCTTCGGGTCCATGTTTTTTTATGGGGTTTGTTTCAGTGTCCTAGATTGTCCAATTAATTTGCTGAAAACACCTGTCCATAATTTCCAAACATAAAACAGTAAATAACTTTGATTTGTTCTGTAACGGTTTGAATGAAATACAACCTGACGTGTTTTTGCCTGTTTTGAAGCAGAATCGATTGATTTGAATCTGAGTGATATGGTCCGTCTTACAGCAACATTTTGCAATTTTATTTTCTACAAATGGAAGGCCATAACTGAATACAACATCGTTGAGGAGAGGGTAAGAAGTTTTTGATTGATATCTTAACCAATGCATGCATACCTTTAATGAACTCGTCTAGTTCATCCTCCAAATCACCCCGAGGGAACCCCGGGATATAGAAATAGGACCTAGTATCTCCGGCTTGCGGGGTATGACCCCTCCTAAACGGAGGCTGACCCCGAGGGTCCCGGGATATAGAAATAGGACCCATTCCGTGGTTGTGCGGGATTAATAAATACACAACCCATCTTTCGGATGGGATGTAAACTCAGGTCCACGTGTTGGAAGAAATGCCACGCTTCCTGCACGTTAAAGAACTCTTGTAGCAAGCTCTTTTTGGGGTGGTCCGTAGGTGATCGGCTACAAGGCTAAATTCCCAGCCATTGACGATTTCACCCTACTTTTCCAGTGGCAGTCAGAATTTTCCGTCCCATGGCCCTTTACATACCCCAAAGAGATTATTTATTAACAAACTTGTTCTCGTCTTGATATAGCTGAAATATTGCTGAGTAGACGTTAAACAATATTCAATCAATCCTCCAAATCGGTGACAAGATTTTCCTCCAAAGCGGCTTTCAGGGGCCCTCTTAAATGTTAATGATGGAACCACAAAGCCAGCTTCAAATGCAGAATCAATTATTTTTTCAATATTCATCCTTGAGTTTCTTATCTCTACATCTGAAAAAAAAATAAACACTAAGATAGATCCGTTGGACAAATAAGTCCACATGTTTATATACATGCTCGAAACTAATTACCTTAGAAAACGTCCATATGAGGTTTGTGTTGGCCGAACGATGGAATGATTTTCCATGTGATTATTTTGGTAGTGTTTGTACTCGTTTAAGTTTGTTGTCATTAAAGTCTTTCCTACTACAGTGGAAAAACCTTATTTTATTTCGTTTGATTATTATTCTTCTTTTTTCTTCTGCCATCAATGTTGTCGAACTGCATTGACCAATCATAACCAAACGTGGTACACTCAACAAGCACTGGTGTAGCTCGACTCGGGTCACCCTATGAACCGATTATATTTTTCGTAACAGAGGCATCTCCCGGAATACGGTTGATATTGTTAGCAGTTAACCTCATAAACCGTAACCGATTTAAAGAAAAACTGGGCTGAGGAAAACGTTAGACTTAAACTCAGAATGTTTTGTCATGCAAAAGAAATTTTTGGAGTCGCGACCCCGTTTACGCGTTTTGGCTCCCCGAAATATGTCGATATCTCAAAGTTGTCGGATTTCGATGAACTTTGGCTTTCGGGTAGCTCTCATGGTCCGGATAATAAATAGGTGGTCAAAAAAGTATCGTCCGCCATTTAGAGGCTATTTGAAATTTTGTTATCGCGAACTCTCGGAAGCAATCAAAAAAATTATTAGTGTGCAAAAATGTTTCTCTCATTGAGATCTACATTTGATTCAATTGAACGAAAACTGTGCGACGAACCATTTTTTTTGCTATTGCCCTTGACGCGTTTCGGTAAATCAGTGTTTTGCGAATAACTTTTAAATGCTTACAGATAATACAGTAAATCTATAAGCCCTGTCCTTGATAACTGGAGTTTTTTATGTATCGTGTGCGTTTTTGTCACATGTACATTCACTCCATATGCTTTAATATTTTTCTATATATGTTTAAAGTAATCAGAATGAAAGTACCTTCAATTTGAGTACCAGGTTGAAGGTCATCGGCGACCTTTGACATTGACCTTGTTAGCATATAAAATCAAAAACCGTTATAGATTGCTGAAAAATTATATAAACAAAAATGTTCACTATGTCAAGGGCTACATTTGTTTCCTTGGACCGATGGTCTCCGATGATTCCACGAAGAGTTATAGAAAATCAAATATATTGGAGACAATGTGCATCTCATCAAGAAAATTTCAAACTTAAGACGTAACAAAACATTACAATACGGGGAAAGACCTTGCAATTGTTTTCTGAACAATTGTCTTTTTAATTAAGGTCTTTCCCACTATAGTGGAAACCCCTATTGTATTTCGCTTGATTATTCTTCTGCTAACAATGTTGTCAAAGTGCTTTGACCAGTCATAACCAAACTTGGTACACTTAACAAGCATTGGTCTGGCTCGACTCAGGTCATCCTGTGAACCCATTGTATCTTTGGTAATTATTTCCCCAAATACGGTTTATTCTTCTTATCATGTTTGTTAATAAAGCGTACCCGATATAAAAAAAACTGGGGTGAGGAAAAGTGTTGCACTCATCCTCAGGATGATTTGTCTTGCAATTTTTTTTTTTTTTTTGGTTCGCGACCCCAGTTATGCGTTTTTGACCCGAAAATATATTGATTTCTCAAAGTTTGCAGTCGACACGTTATGCGTTAAGGGAGTGTCCCCTCATGCTGATGAAGACTATCTTTTGAAATTTCTTTTCCTTTGTCAGCTACCTTCCTGACAGCAAAATGTATTTATCAAGCATCCATCTTAGTTTAAAACAAGATTCAAAGTGCAGGTTTTACTTTTCATTTAAGTTCCCGGACTACGTACCCCATTCCGAAACATCTTCTCAAGGATTACTTCACTTACAGTGAGATGACCCAAATCACCTGCTCGTTTACTATTTATCATTTCAATAATGAGGATGAAAATGACACTGAACGAATGCAGACTCCACAGTGTGTTGACCCAGAAACCGATTTTTTTTTTCTAATAGGAATGATGGGGACACCCCGGATAAATCACAGGAACTATTTAGAGTCCGGGAAATTTCTGCCAATAGAATCTCCCCAGACGTGCGCGAGACAGATACGCATTTGTCGGTGCACAGAATACGAAGGGAAAACGGTTGCCAGAGAAATTTTAGGACTTTGTACTTACAATACAAAACTGCCACATGGACGGAAAACAAAGAATAGAGGCTCCCAGGAGCCTGTTTAGCTCACCTGGCTTTCAGTTGTAACATTGTAAGTTATACAGTTGAACTTAAGTCTCTCAAACTTTTGTAGCTCAAACACCACCAATATCAAGAACTGTATTTAAAGTCTAATGGTGTTTTACTATATTTCTTACTTTATTTCTTTGTTGGGCTTTTTTTGACAAAAACGTACATTGCTCCAATTAATACAAGGTAATACTTGTGGGAAACCAGCATTACTTCGTGGCCGTGGTGTGTTTTGATTTTCTTCACCAATATTACTAGTTGAAAGCGTCATGTTGGACGTTGAAGCAAATTGAGAATTTGTTGGTTTTTGCATCTCTTTTGGAGGTTGGGATGATTTTATAGTTGAATCAGAATCTGATGAAGACAACACTTCAAAATCTGGAAACTGAAACATATAAACTGGTAGCATGTTTTGATATAATTAAAGACGCTGTTACCAATTATTGTAAAAAATGGTGCAAACGAGAAAGTGCAGACAAGCATGCTCTGAATTTGTTTAAAGATAAAATTATTACTGAGGTCACCAACAGAATAAATTTTTATAAAGATAATTATGTTGAGTCACCTCCTAAGCTGTCTGTAAATAGAATTAAGTCAAAATTGAAGGTTCTTGGTAAAAGATATGTGTTTGTACCTGTTGACAAGGCTTCTAACAACGTTGCTTTTGTCTGAAAGAAATACTACATCGATGTCCGACAAAACGAACTGGACAAGTCCGACACATTCAAACGTACCAATTGGGACGAAAAAACGTTAACCAAACAACATTATAAAGATACAGAAATGCTTAAATGCTCCTAAAGATAGCATCTTACCTACCATGTACTGGGTTCCGAAGCTTCACAAAAATCCCTTCAAACATCGTTTTATTTCAGCATCTAGTAAGTGTTCTACTACCAATTTATCCATCCAATTAACTAGTTCACTTACCTGTATAAAGGAGTTGGTTATTAAATACTGTGAAAAAACTTATCAAAACTCTAGTGTACATTAGTTTTGGAGTGTAAAAAATTCTATTGAAGTTTTAGATAAACCACAATATATTCAAAGACCAATCTCATCTATCGACAGTTATGATTTTTCTACACTTTATACTACCCTACCACATAATTTGATTAAATCCAAGTTGGGACAACGTATTAAATGGTATTTTAAATTTTCTGGTCTGCAGTTTATTTGCTCTAACAAAAAGCAAGGATTCTTCTCTAATATAACCTATAATAATCATTGTTCCTGGACATGTGATGATATGATTAATGCACTCAATCTTTTGCTGGACAATATTTTTGTTCGTTTTGGCAACACTATTTATCAACAGGTTATATATATTCCCATGGGTACAAATTGTGCACCTCTCATTGCAGATCTTTTTCTTTTCTGTTACGAACGAGATTTCATGAAAAAACTTCAAAACGGAACCATACCTAACAGTGATAAACTCATTTCTATTTTCAATGATAACAGCAGGTATATTGACGATATCTTTACTATTGATAATCCCCAGTTTTTAGATTATGTAGACATTATTTATCCACAACAACTGAAATTAAATAAAGCTAGCAATGATTCCAAATGTTGCCCTTTTCTGGATCTAACTATCATTATTGACTCAAAACCAAAATATATGATAAAAGGGATGATTTTGATTTCACTATAATTACTAATTTACCTTTTCTCGACGGCGACATTCCCCTTGCTCCATCCTACTATATGTCTCAACTGGTACGATTCGCACGAGTTTTTTCTACTCTTGATGATTTCAATGAACGTAACCGTACTATCACATCGAAACTTTTACAACAGGGTTACATATTTCATAAGTTGTTGAATACATTTAAGAAATTTTGAAATAGATATGAACATGTTATATCTAAATATGGCGTTACTCGTAAACAACTTATTACGATGGGCATTTCTAGTCCTCAATTTTACGGAACTGTTGTTAAAAAATGCCAGAAATTGATTAAAAATCCAGAAAAGCTTGGACGTAACTTACATTATTTACGTATTATGGGATATCGGCAAGATATTCTTCTTGCATCCGTTAAATTAGCTTTGAGACCTAGTTACCTGAAAATTTTGCACACACATACTGGCCTCTCACTGATACTGCCGATGTTTACTGAAATTTATGATGATTCTTAACCAAACCCTTCGGGAAGTTTTGAGTTTGATTTTTCTTCCGTAGTGCGACAGTGTTTTACCAGTAGGCTAGGCTCCTGAGCTAGCCGGTAGTTTAGCGGCGAGCACCCCTTGACCCATCTTTCAAAATTACGTAGTGTCCCCTTTTTTCTCTCCTTTCAAGATTGTCGTGGAGTTGGTAGTCTACCTGTATTGGGTTTTATTCGTATGTTTTTATACTATAGGGAAACGGGACAGGTAAAAGCGAGGTTTGGGTACCCTTAAACCGGTTTAACCCTACCGGTGGCTTTTGCTAGTGCCGGTACCAGGTCCGGCTGTCCCGAGTTCCTATCGTTGTCTACGTTTGTCTTTTGTCTTATACGTGTTTTTCTTGTGTAGTTCCCTTGCAAATTGTTGCATGTAATTATGATTTTCAGCCATTGTAGGTGTTTCCTGTTATCCATTTTTTAACATTAAAGTTGAAAATGTTTCCACATCACTGTTCATAAATTTTTTAATAACCGGTCAACGCTTTCATACCCCAATGAAACTGATTAAAATAATTGTAGTTTTTTTACTTTTCTTTTTTATCTGATTTTGATATCGATAAAATTATATGGCAACTATAGAAATGCAAAAACTTCACAGAAATTTGTTTAACGCTTTGCATACAATGCAAATGTCAACAGGATCAAAAACTCGTGACATTATTTGGTATCCTCTCACCTTAACACATGCAAACCTTTAATGGAGAACATTTTTATACATTACTTGAGTATTTTATATAAGAGAAACCCTAACCCTATTGTATATAGTTGTAACGCTAACCAATATGTATATAAGTGTAACCCTAACCCTAATGTACATAACTGTACCCTTATCATAGTGTATATAAATGTAACCCTAACCATAATATATATAACTGTAACCCTAACCCTAATGTATGTACCACTAACTCTAACCTAATTTATATAGCTGTAACCCTAACCCTTCATGTATATCAGTGTAAACTTTATCTAGGTAAATGAAATCCTAACCGTAATTAATATAACTGTAACCATAACCCTTATGTATGTAGATGTACCTCTTACCCTAATATATATCACTATAACCCTAACCCTAATGTATATAGTTTAAACCCTAACCAAAATGTAAATAAGTGTAACCCAAACCTTTATAAGTGTACTCCTAACCGTAATGTATATAAATATGATCCTGACCATAATGAATAATGCTGTAATCATGACTTTAAAGTATATAACTGTATCCCTTACTCTAATGTATATAACTGTAACCCTTACCCTAATGTATAATGATTTTAAGTGTAACCTTAACCCTAATGATATAAGTGTAAACCTATTCCTAATGTTTATAACTGTAACCCTAACCCTAATGAGTATAACTGTAATCCAGACAGGTAGAGTCCGCTACAGAACCGTCAGGGAGTGCGATGCATGGATGTGCAACCACGCTGATAGATTATGGTCAGGAAAAAAATTCAAATATTGTGGTCTAGGCATTAGTGCTTGCCATGGTGGCCTTGGCTGCTGTTCAGATTGGGGACTCAACATATTTCAATTGGTGCGACTGTAAGAACTCAGGTCAGGACGAACGGTTCATGGAAAGAATGTAAGCAAATGATCAAGACAACGCTAGATATGACATATTAAAATATGAACTTGCAAGTATGCACTTCTTTAATATTCCCTAAGAATATTTTTTTTACTATTGGAATTCTAAAAATATTCTTACTATGGAAAACGTCCTGGCGACTACAAATGGTCATCCATCTACTTGCACAGAGGGAAACATATCTACCTGTAAACATCATGGTGATGAACCACAAAATCACAAAATGCTAATGGTATATTTTAATGAAAAAGTGGATTGAACACATGCATGTGGTTTACGGCAAATTTTCCAAATTAAATTAGAGGATCAGGTGAGCCTGTATCGCTCACCAGACTTAAATAAGCCCCCTTTAGAATTTTTGCAATGCAGTTTCAGACAGGAAGATTTTCAATGTTTTTTCTGTTGGGTCAAAAGTGTCCACACGACCAATTGTGAGTATATATTACCACCTTATTATAATTTAGAAAAGAGACATGATTATCAAGAAATGTACATTTGAATGTGAACTCATGTGTAACTGTATTTGTAAGTGCAACCAAGCCACTAAATGTTTTGGATCAGGGAGGTAAATAACAAACACTCGTATAACCCAGAAATGTAATATATTCAAAATGACGATTGTGATTTACGTTATGTTTAACTATACAATATAATATTCAGGGAGTGCATGAATTATCTAAAGCATGCAATATGAACATTTATTTGTCATGTACTCCCTGTGAAATGAAAAATACTCCCTGAGACATAAAGGGTTGGCGCTTAAAAACGGCCACTAGACCCATTTCAATGTAACTGTTGGGTTTCTTTTGATTGTCAATATATGGAAGACTCAATAACTGAACTTCTCCACAAAACATATATGATAATATATAATGAAGGCTAAATAATTCAACTAATCTACAAAAATATATATATTGTATTGGAACTCATAAGCATCTACCGGACTTAAAATTGGAAATAGAGGGCACTTTTAAATGACGCTGGATATTGAGTTGGAAAGGGTATAAAAGTTGGATATGGAAACAAGAATGACTCTGGATGCTCAGACAATTTAATTTATCTATGAATTACATTTGGAATATACAGTCAGATGTTAGAATTTTAACAGAAAGTGAAAAATTACATTTTTACCTTCCAATAAACCTTATCTCTGAATGTGATGGGGTATGGGTGGTTATTAGGCTGAATACAGTAGGATAACATATAAGGAAGCTAAATGAGTTAACTAATCTTCAAAAATATATCGTCGCCGTTGAATTATAAGGTCATAAGTGGCACTTGCGACCTTTTTCACTTTTATCATCTTTTGTATCTGCTTCCTTAGCTCCATCATTATTTTATACTTGGTTACTGTGAAAGCTCTATTTAAATGGCTAAAATATTCAAAGGTCGTATCTACACTTTTTTCTACAGTTGGATTAAAAGGTTGTACTTGTAAGTGTATTCACACTATTTTTATGTTTGATAACTTCAGTACAATCATTTTACTATATATATAATTACAAGTATACTGGGTTAGTAATCTCTTTTTAGTCTTGATACGTTCACTTGTGATGATAATGGGTCTAATTGATATCCGTTACTCGTCCCTGATGGGACTGGATGCAACATTTTCCATGGAAAGGAGTTTTGGATTCAGGAATTTAGTCGTCATTTGTTTCATTCACCATTCATTCGTAACCTTAAATACATAGTGGGCTTTTGCCTGCCATAGAAACCAAACTAGAAGAACTGAAATTTTTAGATAAAAAAGTATTCTGCTAATTCATTTACGATTTCAGCAATATTCAAAATCTATATTTTAAGAGGACGTTTAACCGGTTTGCGCCTGTCCTAAGTCAAGACATTTATTAAGCCTTTTTGTGTCTTGCTTGTTTTCAATTTATTACTCTTTATTAAGGGGCCGATTCCGACCTGCCGTTGGGTGTTCGGTTTCCTCACCGTTCATTGAAGATCTTATGGTGGCTTTGAGTTGTTATTACTCCACTTTGGGTCGTTCTCTGTGACACATTCCCCGTTTCTTTTTTTTTTTCTATTTAAGGGGAGCCCATGCCCAAAGTTTTTTGTTGAAAGTGCACTGGGAATGTTTTGACTTCAGCTATCAACAATATGTATCACCTAGATCATAACCCCTGTCCAACTACTCAAATTTTTAGCGAAGTTGTGACGAAGTCAAA
The DNA here is from genome assembly GCA_002080025.1 of Modiolus philippinarum. NCBI lineage: Eukaryota > Metazoa > Mollusca > Bivalvia > Mytilida > Modiolidae > Modiolus > Modiolus philippinarum. The sequence goes on from MJUU01001757.1 coordinate 46,944, forward strand.
CATTTTGCGAAAGTTCCATTATAAGTCTCTGTTTGAAATAAGAAAATTCTTGTGATTGATTGATTGATTGAATATTGTTTAACGTCTACTCAGCAATATTTCAGCTATATCAAGACGAGAACAAGTTTGTTGATAAATAATCACTTTGGGGTATGGAAAGGGCCATGGGACGGGAAATTCTGACTGCCACTGGAAAAGTAGGGTGAAATCGTCAAGGGCGGGGAATTTAGCCTTGTGCTTATATACAACTAATTGCATATCAGATGATGTAAATAACAAATATTTACGACTTGGCTTTCCTACCTTTGGTGCTTTTTCTGATTCTATCTTCACTATGGAAGTTGGTGAAAAACTGCCCATAGTTGGTCCTAATTGAAGAATGTGTCTGGTAAGTACGCATCTATTCCAAGATGTCGACGAGCAGGGGACGTAGTTTAACATTGGACCCTTTAAGAAACACATTCAAAGACCTTTTTACGCCGTACGCGGTCCCGGCTTATGAATAGGCCTGCAACATCCTCTGAGCTTGGAGTATGAGTCTTCCTAACAGAGGACCCCGAGGGAACCCCGGGATATAGAAATAGGATCTAGTATCTCCGGCTTGCGGGGTGTGACCCCTCCTAAACGGAGGCTGACCCCGTGGTTGTGCGGGATTAATAAATACACAACCCATCTTTCGGACGGGATGTAAACTCAGGTCCACGTGTTGGAAGAAATGCCACGTTTCCTGCACGTTAAAGAACCCTTGTAGCAAGCTCTTTTTGGGGTGGTCCGTAGGTGATCGGTTACAAGGCTAAATTCCCCGCCCTTGACGATTTTACCCTTCTTTTCCAGTGGCAGTCAGAATTTCCCGTCCCATGTCCCTTTCCATACCCCAAAGTGATTATTTAACAAACTTGTTCTCGTCTTAATATAGCTGAAATATTGCTCAGTAGACGTTAAACAATATTCAATCAATCAATCAATCAAAGACCTTTTATTCTGAAAGACTTGGAATTAAACTGGGTCACAATAGGCCCTAGTGGCCTTCTATACAAAAAAAAATGTCTGACAAGTCTGCATCTCATTCAAGTTGGTCGCCATCGGGAAAACATTTTCAAAATTATTCTACTTTGAAACTTCATGGAACTTCTTCGAACCAAACTTGGTCACAACATTCAGTCGTTGGCTGTCTTTGGAAATTGAATCTGGAAAGTGCGAGACATATCTAAGATGGCCGCCAGGAGGGAAATAGCATAACATTTGACCCAATGGGAAAGCATTCAAAGATATTTTGTAAAGCCGCAGAGTCAATTGCAATCAAAATTAGTCACAATAATCATGGGGTTGTCTCTTTTTAGTTTTAAAAACAAATGTGTTCGGGATGTCTGTGCCTTATTCAATATGGCCCAACAAGAAATTAGTTTATCATTTTACCCCATGGGAAAACACATTCAAGTAAATTCTTTTTCTCTGAAACTGATCTTCCTTTAAAAGCAAACCTCGTCACAATTGTTCTTATGTTGGCCCACTGTAAAAAATGTGTCTAGCAAGTCCACATCAAATCCAGGACGGCCACCAACGGGACATATAGTTTAACATAGGACTCAATGGGAAATGCATTCAAGATCTTTTCCCCTGAAACCGCTTGAACAATTTGAACCAAATAAATTTCAATAGTCCTTGGGTGGTCACCTTCAAAGTTTGTGATTTGTAGGTATCTCATCCAATATGACCGCCATCAGGGAACATAGTTAATCATAGAACCCCATCTGAAATGCATTCAAAGTTTTTCTCCCGAAACATTGGACAATATTAATATCGAAGTCTATTATATTAAGATTATAGAAAGTGAGACACATTTAAATTGAGGTAATTTGGGCTGCAGTTTATGTCAGCAAGGTTAACTATATAGGCTCTTGAGAGCCTCTAGTCACATTGAGCTTCATGTTTATCATCTTGTGCTTTGAGAGGGATATTAATGGATCTTTTCCTAAATGGATCCCATTAATATATCGACGTGAACTAGAGATGAATGAAACGACAGAAGCCAACAGATCTACATCTTTTTGGACGTATATCTCAAATTTGACGAAAATGGTCATCTCAGTACTAAAATCTACTAAAACAATTTGTTAATTATGCTAATTTCAAAGGAAAACCAGCTACCTCTTTAGGATGTTTGCTGATTCGTTTTTGGATCACCTCTTATTTTTACCAAAACCAGCTACCTCTTTATATGTTTGCTGATTCGTTTTTGGACCACTTCTTATTATTTTGGCTAAGTTATCACGAAATTTTTGTCATGCAGTTGTTTAAATCTTGGTTTTGTGCTTGTAGTATTAAGAGGTATGCTAAAAGGTTTAGAATCTTTGGAACAGGATAAGGATGGATTCCGGTTTAGGATTACATGGCTCTATGTTTATAGTAGATATTTTTCTCATCTGATTGTGAGTTTTCGTAGAATTGAAAGATGGTCTAGTTAGTAAGTCTAGAAAAGGTTGAAGTGTTGTGAAAGTCCTTCTTAACACAATCACTGGTTTCATGATTAAACATAATTCAATATATTATAACATCTCACTTATTTTTATTAATTCTGATTTTTTTTAATAACAAACCTAGTCTCTTTTATACAAATAAGCACTCCGTTAACTCCGTTTCACAAAGAAAATATTACAATAGAACGAGTCAACTCATAAACACTAAACGGATCCTTGAAGGAGTCAATATGTCAATTTCGCGACATTCCGGACACAACGATAGAAAAATTAATTTGAATGTTTATAATAATCTTGATTAAAAGCCACATCTGTGTAGAAAATGAAAGGATCATAATTTGAGTCTTGGTTTCACTTTAAAAATGTCAACAGTTGTGTCTTCTTTATCAGCATCACTAATAACAATACATTCATTTGTTTTCTTTATATGATGAAATTTCTTCAAAATTCACTTTCTCCTTCCAAAACTTTCATCACTTTTCCGCAAATAATCATCATGAATTTTATCTCCACCACTCGTTTCTCCTTTCTGTCTTTGTTGAAAAGCACTAGATATAAACTTATCAATATCGAATTTTCCCGAGTATCACTCATATTTCCTATATCATTAACCAAACCCAGCATATTGTCAATATCTTTTAATATTGCTGGTTGTTTTGCATATTGCCTCTCCGTGCAATCAATGCATTTCTTTCATCCATTGCAAAAATGGTTCTTTGAAAAAACAACGGCAGTAGAATACCGAAGGAACAAAGCACAAGATTACACAAATCAAAGTCCAGAGACAAGGCAAAAGCAAGAACACCAAAAGACGGAAGACCAAAGACATCACATGCCAACAAAACACATGAACGTTACATATACAACACAAAAAACTAAAGCACTAACAGTGTGAACTCTCAATAAACAAGAGTGACATCAGGTGCCCCGGAAGGGTAAGCATGTCCTGCTCTATGCACAGCACCCGTCACACTGTCAGTGGGTCAATTCAGGGTAAAGTCGAAACCGGTAATGTCAAATCAGAGAAGACGAGAATCTAGCTGAAAATGTCAGTTTTTATTTGTGACACTGACATTTCATATCTATCTATGATGTCGTGGTGACGGCCATAGAATTTCCGAAGGGACGAAAGTAACAAAGGCTGAACATATCCCTGACTCAGCAGTTTTTGTGACAGTGAAAACGATGATTAAAGAAAGCTACACCAATTGCAAATAAATTTATTCTAAGACCATAAAAGTCGACATTTGCAATTCAAGGGTTTTTCAGATTGTTTCAAAAATATTTAGAAATGTGGGTCATATCAAGATGTTTCATCTACCCCCGGGTTCACACAACTTCATACATGCATTTCTTTGTAAATACTGCTGGAATCTTGTGTTGTAGCCTTTTTATAAAATATACTTTTATATAGAAGGCAGCGAGCGTCTGTATTCAGATGGATTGATTTTTTTTGTCGTTACTGTGAGGTCTTGGTATATACAATGACTTGTCACCTATAATAGGGAACTAATGTCTAGCCATCTTCTTTATTCATGTTCACTCGGCGTTGGAATTGGTCGTTGTCCTTTATGTCACCTTTATGCATACTTAAATTGAAACGACATGCAAATATAATTGGATGTGTCTTGTGAATACTGTATCCACCTTTATTGACTCACATGCCAAATCGTTCACCTTCTTATTGTCAACATCGGTGCTGTTAAGGTACGCTTCAACTCCTTTGCAAATGTATAGAGGAATCTGCAAAATTGTCTTGTGGTTTGGTCAGAATGGATATCACAAACCTACTGTCTTGCTTCGTTGTTGAATCTGCATAAAATAGGCATTTTTTGACCTCCTCCACCAAGTTGCCGTGTGGTTACATACATTTTATTGGGTTACGGTTGTTATGTTGATGTAAGTAGTGAAATCCCAGCCCTTAACCGGCAGCAGCGGGCTTTCAGTGTTCTCATTGGCAGGTACAAATACCTTTTGCCATGATACATTTTGCCGAGTAGATGCTGATACTGGCATTGGTTTTAGTAACGCTTTTCGGTGGCATTCACTGTTGCTTTCGTTGTCGAAAATGGTGACACTGGTCTTGGATGTCAGCGATAGGAACCTTCGTATCAAAATGCACCGTGACAACATTCGGGGAAAAAGGAATGATCACAGGCTAATGCAATACATATCAATTCCACCGGTTATGACTGGAAACCTATGCAAGTGGTATCAATTGACCAAAATCGGTCGTGGACAAACAGAGGCAGGCTGAAGAAAATTCCTTCCCAACCCATTTTGCCCATTTTTTAAAATCCTTTAGCGCTTGTGCATCTACTTCGGGTACTCTTGCAATTATAAGAAACAGCAACATATTCTGATAACAATTAGACTTCATGTTCGTTTTGTTGAAGACTGTCTTGTTCTTCATCTGCAGTATTTGTAACAAGAACTCTTGATTTGTTTTCCATTAGCATTATTTTACAAATGGTGGTCTCAGAAGACAAGTGGATTTTAAATTGTCTTTCTGGAAAAGTATGTCTTCTATTTCATCTGCATCTTTAGCAGCAAGAACACCTAGTAGTTGCAAAGTGTGTTATAACAAATTTTTATTGGATGTCGTCAAGCAATGAAGGGATATGGAGTAAAAGCAAATGAGACAAAATGTCCACAAATACGTGGGAAAAACAAGCAATGGAAGAACGCTTTTATTGTGGAAGTCACCATGAGGCCTTCAACAATGAGCTATGCTCATACCTCATAGTAAGTTCAAGACGACCCCTAGCGACCCTGTTATCTGTGCTTTATGTGTTTTTCTGACGCTACAAGTTTCTTGTTTGTGTTTAACTTCACAATTCGGACATTTAATGGTAGTGGTGTTCATATTGATCTCACCTATATCCTTATGATACATATATTTGGAATTTGCTGACAAATAGATATAGTTTTCACATTCTCCTGTAAGTCTTTTATCTCGAAAAGGACTTATATCATCTATCATATATCCTATATCATCTCTTGTGATAAGAATGGAATCTGGACAAGTTGTAAGCGAATTTACACCATGAAAATCTTTTCTTACGCAACACCCGGCACCTGAATAGGTTTTCAGGGGCTTTGGCTACAGAGCTGCCGGGCGCGTCCCCAGGTGGTGGATAGGGGAATGCCCTGTCTTTGCGGGGTAGTCAGGTCATAATACGGAAAGCCTGATCGCGAACCATTGTAGCCAAACTGTGTGGAGAAACGCCACGCTCCATGCAGTATAAAGACCCCTTCTATATTTCTCTAAAGAGAGCAGACGCACTGGGTGTCGTATAGAAGGCTAAATTTCCTGCCCCTACTCATTTCTCCCCTTTTCCAGTGGCAATCAAAAGTCGTTGCCCCGGTTGTCCCTTCCACCTTTATTTCTTTCTTCCTTTACTTACAATTTGTTTTGAATTGATTAACTTGTTCTCGTCCTGATATAGCTGAAATATTGATCATTGGACGTTAAACTCTAACTAATCAATCAATCAATCTTACGCAACAATCCTTAAAAGAATATGAATTACTGACATTGATTATCTGTATGTCATTGTCCCATATGGTACTAGAAAGGGATGATGTTCTGTCACTAAGGACTACAGTCGTTTCTCTTGCGTTTGTCCAGACCTTACTGTTTGTTGTTCTGTTGTTCCCATATCCATAACTTTTGCCTTTATCGAGACCTGATAAATAATTTGCAAACTTTGATTACACAATAGCAGGAACAGTGGTCAATACTGGATTTTAGTCCACAATAATAGTTGATTGGATTTTAAACTAGAGAAATGTATTTTTCTTTTTTACATCATGGATGTTTTAGTATATTCCTTTAAATTTGAATGTTCATTAAATACATTTGTTTCTTGCATTAAATATTTTTGTTGTTATAAATTAAATTTCCTGATACTAGATGTTTTTTTCAAAAAAGATGTATGCTCTCTATATATTTCAGTTATTGAGTACTTGTGCATGAGAGAATTTCTCACATGGATATACTTTCATACTTTCAAATTATGGCATTTATTATTGATTTTGTAATTTCCAAATGTATTTTGACCACCTGTTCATAGTGCCCACCTAACTTTTAAAATGCCAAGTTTTCTTACAATCGACTTGGTTAGTGTCCTGTGTTTGTCTATATGTTGTATTCGTCCACTAGCTTAAGACACTAGGTGCTTTTGTTTTGCAATGGACGACAGTGATTGTAAGATCTCCTTGCCAGTTTAATTTATGTTTGGCGAAAACCCCGCATCCATGACCAAGAAAGACATTGATGTGGCGTTGTTCGATATTTTGCAAAGAATTTCGCTCAAACCGGTACTAAGGGCAGTCTTGAACTTACTATGAGGTATGAGCATGGTGACTGCAAGATGAAGAACAACAATAAAAGCGTTGTTCCTTTGCTTTGATTTACCATGTATTTGTAGAGACGTTGTCTCATATACATTTACTCCATATCCTTTCATTGTTTATTGTACAAGTTATTAGAAAACAAGTTATTCAAAAGATTTTAGCTGTTTACAATTCAACCATTTGATGACCCAGTTCCTACAAATGTGCAAGAATGACAAGAGAATCATACCATAGATTAGTTTATGGTTGTATTAAAACTGAAGAGAAGATGTACCTTTTGATACAGTTCTCCTGAATCATTTACTTCTTTCATGTTGACAAATTTTGTATCTGGTGGACTGTGGAATGAAAAGTTTAACTTCCTGTTGGTTTGGAAAACTGTAGATTGAAATTTGTTCTTGACATCAAATATTCCACATTTTTAATACTGCCTGGGCATTCTCTGTATGTTCTACAATATAGAGCAAAAATAATTTACATACAAATAGATCCTAAGTAGTAAGGATAATTTCAATACAAACTACTAGTACTCGGGTTCATATCATCATGTTGTAGCAGGGGACATTAATTGGAAAATACAGAAGTTGGGTATGTTGGAATTATCACTATAAATTTGTTAACATGAATATAAAACACAATTGTGTCATAGAATTGTTTGTTACCTTGTGATTCGTCAGATATACATTTTTTTTGTACCGCTTGGTAGTTTTGGAGGCTATGGACTCTAAATACTTTTGTTCAAAGGTAAGATCATTTTTTTATGCAATTAATTATTGGGATTCATTTCAATGCTTAACTAGATAAGAGCTGCCGAACAGACACTACTGTGACAATGAACCGTGAATTTGTCGTGATAAGATTGTGAATTTTCGTGAATTTTCACGACCCCGTGATAACTTCACGGAATTTTGCCGTGAAATTTTCAAAGTTAAAAAATTTCTAAGGCCATGAAATTTTTCTCTGTGAGAACTACAAATTTCTCGTAAAAAGACCGTATTTCAGAAAATCAACAATTTCTATGAACTGTATTACACTACTGTCAAAATGCTGTAATAATCAAATGTATAGATAACCTTGTCCTCAAAATAAACAAAGAAAACATTTAATAAATCTTATAAAATATTTAATGTCCTATCTGAGTTTAATGCTACATCAAAATATATCTTCAAGAAGATGACAGGCGAAAAATATATCTCATCCACCTATAGCTACCAAAATGAAATCAATCTTCAACACTTCAAAATTATGTTCCTTTAAACACATACGCTACTACAACACATACCCTTGAGAAAATAACCCTGAACAAACACAAAAAAATAAACAACAAATGGTCACTGTTAAGCCTTCAACAGGGAGAAAATCTCACACTGAACAGCAAGCTCTTATAGGTCCCCTGAACAATATTATACAAAAAAAATCTGTCATAACATGATTGATTGATTGATTGAATATTGTTTAACGTCTACTCAGCAATATTTCAGCTATATCAAGACGAGAACAAGTTTGTTGATAAATAATCACTTTGGGGTATGGAAATGGCCATGGGACGGGAAATTCTGACTGCCACTGGAAAAGTAGGGTGAAATCGTCAAGGGCGGGGAATTTAGCCTTGTAGCCGATCACCTACGGACCACCCCAAAAGGAGCTTGCTACAAGGGTTCTTTAACGTGCAGGAAGCGTGGCATTTCTTCCAACACGTGGACCTGAGTTTACATCCCATCCGAAAGATGGGTTGTGTATTTATTAATCCCGCACAACCACGGAATGGGTCCTATTTCTATATCCCGGGACCCTCGGGGTCAGCCTCCGTTTAGGAGGGGTCACACCCCGCAAGCCGGAGATACTGGGTCCTATTTCTATATCCCGGGGTTCCCTCGGGGTCCTCTGTTAGGATGGCTCATACTCCAAGCTCAGAGGATGCTGCGGGCCTATTCTTCAGCCGGGACCGCGCACGGCGGGTCATAACATGAGAGACCATAACAAATATGCTAACTCCAAATGCAATAATTTTAATGAGCTGCATGGCCATTGCGGAAATTTATTCCTCATCAGCAGCACTAGAATCCAAACAAAGGAAATCCATAATTTCAAAAAATGTTTAAAATGCATAAAACCAAACGAAATCCGAATAATCAGTAATATCAAATAGAGCTAAGGACAAAACTAGGATGGAGGGAGTTAATCCTTCGGTTTAAGAATTTAAATAAATTTAGGTAATAGTAAATGAACGAAGTATATACATGAGATATTATCTCATGTACAAATACACCATATCTAAGAAAAATAAAGACGGGGAATTTTGTTTTACCAACTCCACACTGCAATAAAAGACTCCTGTATTAAATATTTTACAAAAGGATATATAGTAAATGAACATGAGACCATAACACATATGTTAACTCCATGATAACCGCTTTCCATAGAATAAAACACACTTTATGCCTTACCATGCTTACTGTGAACAATTGCTTTCATTATACATACCCTGGATTTAAAGAAATATCTGTCTGGCAACTAGCATTGGTAAATATTGTTTTCTTTGAGCTTGATTCGCTTGTGACTGCTTCACTAAATGTTGTTTTTCGAAAGTAACAGTTCCGGCAAGACTTTGCTGTTAGTTGTCAAAGTAAAAAATGATCTTATTGGTACATAATGAACACGCAATGTGCAATGCACATGGTTCATATAAGGAATTAAAACAAATGTACGGCCATTTCTCATTGTGTTACAGTTTGGTTTTTTAATTTGCTACTATTCGGATTACCTTACCTTTAAGAGTGGACATGCTTTGAAAAATCAATCGGGCTAAATGCCAATGTGCTTAATGGATTTTATGTTAATAATATGTGAATTTTAGTAATTTGCATGCATCTCCTGAAGGATTTCATAACATAATCTCGAGCATTATAATTAATTTTATCAGTTTTTTTTTAATACACTGAACAAAACATCTTCATTTTTTCTATTTCAACAAACCATATAAATGAACTAACGTACAATTACTAGTATAATGTGCAATGTTTTCTCTTTTCTAATGCTAAATTTCAAATACTGAAATCAGTATAAACCTGTTCTATTAGTACAAAACTTGGCATTCATTTTTTTTATCTGTAACATTGTAAACCGGAAGATGTGGATCTTTTACAAAACAAAGTCAATAAAAAAACAAATTGTTATTTAAAAGTACCATCATACCTCTAACTTACATCTTGTTCTATTGGTACAAAACTTGTCATTCAATTTGGATGTAAGTGATGTCCATACTACATTTTCTTTTAGCTGTCAAATCAGAGATCTTCTCCGCCTTTGACCATCCTTTAGATAATGAAAAAGAAAAAGTTGTAGGAAAATAATTTTAAAAAACGGAATACCATCCCTTGGTGTTTACTTTTTTTGTGGGGAAGGGTGGGGGGATTTGGCAACCTTAACAGTTAACATACTGCTTAATAAAAATTTATTGTTTATTTTTATTTTGTAGATTTTGTACAACCGAAGTTAAAGTACAACAGTACAAATATGGAAATGATGAAATACCTCCCATTTATCCCAATAAATATACAATTGAAGTATCTCCCTGCCAAAATTACGGCAAGCTTTCTAACTTTTTTTAGTTTCCATGGCATTTGCAGTCATTTGGGAAATTCTAGCCTACAAATTATTTCTATGAATGCTAAGCAACACTCCAGTAAAGTTTCATCCAATTTGAGACACTTTGATTCTTCCTGCCTTTTTTCAGTTTCCATGACAACGGCAGCCATTTTGAAATTCCAAATGATGTATGTTTGTACATCTACTCATTGTATGTTAGATTTTTTTCAAGTTATTGAAATTTGCTTGCAAAGTCAAGAGTACTGTTTTTATATGGGAGGACGGACGGACAAGGGTAAAATATATGCAATTACACATGTATATAAACAATATCCCCCCGACTTTTAGTCACGCGGGCATAAAACGAACAGAGGTTCCACAAAACTTACTTAATTTCTTACTATTCCACAAGATAAAAATGTTCATAGCTTTGTTTTGGATCGTTTTAGCCTGGATATGGGATGTTGTCTCCTTGACATTTACCCCATTTCCTTTCTTTTTCATAATGTTATATTTGTGCAATTCTTTTCTCAAAATCTCTTCCCTTGTTTAAATTTTCATTTAAAATGACTTACAATACACTATCTTAAGAGACATGCAGCTATAATTTGTGTTTCCAGCCAATAATTTAAAAGAATTATGCGAATTATTAATTATTTGTACCTTTTGTTTATGAAAAAACCTTATTTAAGCATAAAACAAAATCAAAATGGCGGAATACTCCCCTATTACCTTCAATGATGTATTGAGACCTTCAGATTAACATTTAACACATAAAAACTCAATTTGCTGAACCAAATTTTCGGATTTCAGGTTCTATATAAATGTTGGATGGAAGTAAATAAAAGTAAGTATTTATTGCTTATGTTAATCCTGTATTTTCTGACGACTACTTGATTTAATGTAGTGTAAATATAGTGTAAACAACAAAACCGCCGTGCGCGGTCCCGGCTTATGAATATCCCCGCAGCATCCTCTGAGCTTGGAGTATGAGTCTTCCTAACAGAGGACCCCGAGGGAACCCCGGGATATAGAAATAGGACCTAGTATCTCCGGTTTGCGGGGTGTGACCCCTCCTAAACGGAGGCTGACCCCGAGGGTCCCGGTATATAGAAATAGGACCCATTCCGTGGTTGTGCGGGATTAATAAATACACAACCCATCTTTCGGATGGGATGTTAACTCAGGTCCACGTGTTTGAAGAAATGCCACGCTTCCTGCACGTTAAAGAACCCTTGTAGCAAGCTCTTTTGAGGTGGTCCGTAGGTGATCGGCTACAAGGCTTAATTCCCCGCCATTGACGATTTCACCCTACTTTTCCAGTGGCAGTCAGAATTTTCCGTCCCATGGCCCTTTCCATACCCCAAAGTGATTATTTATTAACAAACTTGTTCTCGTCTTGATATAGCTGAAATATTGCTGAGTAGACGTTAAACAATATTCAATCAATCAATCATAAACAACAAAAAAGTTCATCTTGCCAATTAATACGTTCCGAGGTGCAGTATAAAGTGTCGACAAATTTAGAGACGACATTGTTTTAAGTTCAAGATTGGAATTATAAAAAATAAAAGTAGTTTTCGAGGAGTTTGTGGATATAATAACCAGGCTTTTCACTCACAAACTAAACATAAAGTTCTTTGGATTTTCTTCGGTTTGTGAGCGAGTCTGCCGTTTTAACACGCCAATAAACTCCAAATTACTTGAATGTATACTTATTTTAGAAGGAAGTAATGTGATTTTAAGTAAGAACCTATGAATGTCAATATGACTGCAAAATATAAAAATAACACTTGGCTTGATATATATATATATAATGGCCCGTTTTTTTGTTTTTTTTTTTTTTTTTTTTTTTTTTTTTAAAAA
>MJUU01001763.1:2640-13858 GCA_002080025.1 Modiolus philippinarum
CCCCCCGTGAACCCCCTCCCTACTTCCCAACCCCACCCATTTTTTAAGTCTGCATACATCCCCTCTTCAAAATAAAACATGTTAACACGAGCATAACTTCGGTATTTTGTTATTGATTACCACTGGGTTGATGCCTCTGCTGGTGGACTGTTAGTCCCCGACGGCATTCACCAACCCAGTAGTCAGTGATTCGATGCTGACCCGAAACCCGATTTTATTAAACTTTCAATATCTAAATTTTGCTTAAAGGAGTACGAGTCTCAAAAATTTTGTAATTAGAATTAAAGTTCTGACCTTTTGTCTTAAAGAGCACATCTAATGGAACAACTTGAGCAAAAAATTTAGAAAATCCATGTAGGAATTCTTGAGATATAAGACGTCAAAATTTTGGCGGGAAACAGATCTCTCTAGAGTTTTCCTTCAATTTTTATAAGATGTTTATAGGCCTTTAGATATATGAAATTATAATTGGAAGTTGATTAAATTCTATACACAGTCTTATCTTATGTATTTTAAAGTGACTTATGACCAAGAAAATGTAATCCATGTGCAAAAAATTTTAGCACTGTTTGAATGGATTAAACACGAGGATATGGAATGCTTCTGAAATCTTAGGCTCGTACTCCCTTAAACTTAGGAGTATCTCCCTTTTGCATAGCTTTGTTCGTAGCTGACTTTGACTTTTCATGTAGATTCTTTTGGTTAATTGTTCTCTACTATCTTTCACAATTTTTGGTTTGTAGTCTTCCGAATGTTTTGACTTGATTTGAACTGAAGAGACATCAGCTGTCGAAATTGTCATATGCAGAAATTAAATTTACAGTCACTTCGGTATTTAGTTATTTGGAATCAAGTTATTCATTAATACCACTGGGTCGATGCCTCTGTTGGTGGATTGTTAGTCCTCGTTGGTATCACAACCCAGTAGTCAGTACTTGGTGCTAACTCACTATCAGCTTTAACAATTTTTCGATTATGATCTTCCAAATGTTTTGACCTGAGCTGCACTGATCAGACATAATGTGTCGAAATGGTCACCCGCAAAATTACATTTACAATAACTTCGATATTTAAGTATTTACAATTGTAAAAAATGACTTCGCAAGAAAATTTGCGTGAAAAGGGGTTTTGCAAAAAGGGAGATTGTAGCTGTAGTGTATGCCTAAAAATAAATTTGTCTGAACAAGGATCATATTCTTTATAGGATAACATAACACCGAATGGGCAAATATTTGTTGTTTTTTTCATAATGGAATTCTAAAACAGTTATAGTCTGATAATATTTTGAGGCACAGTTTCAACATTGATTTTTTTTTAATATTTCATTAGTGAAATTTACGAATTTGTTTGGTCTTATTACAAGTAACCATTATTTCTTAGTCAATCTTTTGATTGTAAACTGTTATTGAAATGAGTATGTGTCTATGACCCTTTGTATAGAAACATTTTTTTGGTCTAATGGTAGTATTCAGCGAATGCAAACTGGCGGACATTAAGTAATTTGATTTGAACTCTATTTTTTGACTCCAGGATAATTAGTAATTAGTAATATCTACAAATATTAGGGCATTTTCGCATGAATTTTAGCCATTGTTAGCCGATTTTATTTGGAAACTTGCAATATCTACATTTTGTAAATAAAGTTGAAAAATAAGGAGTGTCTCCCTCATGCAAAGCTCTGTCGGTAACTGATTTTTGCTTTCAACATAAATTATATTGCTTTTCGTTCAACAAATAACAATTTGAAATTACAAAAAAGATAAGAAAATTTGAAAGTAATATAGCGCATTCTGATGAGAAATTCTCTCAAGAACAAGTACAAAATAGCTGAAATGTAAATAGCGCCTAATAGTGCATGAATTGTGTCATGAATTGGTGTTTTAAAACCCATTTGTCGACTTACTCGGTTTAAACTCAAAATTTCGTCCGAAATTGATGAAAAATGGGATTTTTTAACATTTCAGATTTATCCACGATTCACAATCAAATCAGGAGGATATGCCAGTTGTTCTAAGTGTTACATTAGTTGTCTTAGGGCATTGTTTAGAAAAACAAGGAGTGTTTCATGTGACTCTAAATACCGAAAATTTTAGCCGTATCCCTACATATGTACAAAGAATACTTAGTCCAATGTTTTGCTGTCTTTCCAGAGGATGCATTATTTACATCGGAATATGCAACTGTAACACCAATTTATGGGTAAAGTTTAATATTTCGTCCAATATTCCTAAAAATGGGAACTTTCAGCTTTTTGAATTTTTTAAAATATAAAGTTGAATTGTTGAATTTGTCAACTATGAAGCGTATAACTGGCAGATTGCGATAAAGTTGGTCTAAGTTAACTTTGACCATCTTATTGCACTATATAAATGTACAAGAAGTGTTCAGTGTGAAGCTAAATACAAACTTTCTCGTCCCTACCCCTCCCCCAAAGGAAAATTATGCAAAATTGGTGTTTTCGTGATAGTTTTTTTTTATTCAAATCATTTCCTCGTCACAGTTATTAGTTATTACGGTATATTTATTGTATCTGGCTTTATTTTTCATATCCCAAGAGTATGTTTTTATTAATCAAAAATCAAAGGCAAAATGAATATTTTCATTATCTAATATTTATCATTTTTTACGTCTTACTTTCTCAAATTTATATTAAACATAAAAATTCTACACCTTATTTATGCTAAATTACTACCCCAGTGCCATTAATATGTAAATTGTTTGACTCTGAATTTTATTAAAACTTCATTAAAGTAGAAATGCCCCCCCCCCCCCGTATGTAAACTGTGGTATTACATGTATATTTTTATAGGTCTTTTCCGTGTAGCAAATAAATATATTATTAAAATGGACATCAATGACCTGCTGCTGAGATATATTGACTCTAAAATCTCAAAAAACTCCTTTTTTCATTGATACAATTATTTAAATATCGTTTAACCTGCTACTAAAAATGACAATCTTCAAAAGATTAATCGCAATAACTGTAAAAGGGGTAATTTTTGCGAGGGGTTTATTTTCGCTAATTTCGCGATTAGCAAATATTCGCGAAAATTGTAAGGGTACGTATTGAAAATCGCGATTTTAAAACCTGGCGTTGGTATTAGGGGTCAAAATTGCGAAATTAGATTATCTTCATGTTCAAATGTTTGAGTTTGAAGAGGAGATAGTTTGTCTGGATCATAAGTTTGGTGGATGCACGGAAAGCTATTTCGGTCCATGGTTTATATGACATTATTTTATTAGCATATTGTTTATCCTTTTCATTATCAAAACTGTCATTTAAAAATAGACAAATTTTAACAAAATTTCGTTTAACCGACCATAGTCTACAAATTGAAACTGGTCGTTACAAAAATATTCCCCGTGAACAGAGATTATGCAATACTTGTAGAGTGATTGAAGATGAATCCCAGTTTTTACTAAACTGTAAAATTGATGAACAGAAAAGATTGGAATTATTCAAAATTATACATTTAAATTTCCCAAATTAAATTTCAGAAACTTTAACTCATTTGAAAAAATTAACTTCATTTTAAACCCTAATTCAACCCTTTTACTGGTAGTTTGTAACTTTTTTCAAAACAATCTGTGGAATTGATATAGGGTCCACACCGGTCAGAGTTTTATCGTCACAATTTTCTGTATACTGTATGGTTGTTATATTTCGCGGGGTATTAATTTTCGCACTATTCGCGTTTAAAACGATAACCGCGAAAATTTATACCCGCGAATATTTTACTGTACACCTAAATATATATGAACATAATGACTTAAACTAAAAATCCGCGAATATAAATCCCCGCGAATAAATCCTACACTGAAAACCGCGAAAATTTCGTACCGCGAATGTAAAGTAAGTGAGAACCGAACCGTCAGTCTAAAAAGAACAATCCAAGGACAATGGCAACCCATATACAGTATTGTAATATTATATGTTGTTTATATCATGTATGTGTTTGTTTTTGTATTGCTTTAACCCTTAAGGGTATAATTATGCAATAAAGTTATAATTATTAATTCATATTCAGCTAATTAGCTTAAGGTTAATGTGCATATGAAAGAAATTACAACATTCTAAATTGATTAAAAATATTTGAATCCTATTTTTCAGCTTGGCCACCAGAGATTGAAGACCAGGAAAGAATGCAATCTGATCCAATAAAACGAATAAAATATTTAAAGGATCCTTTAGTTGCATTTGAATACACAAGTGATAGGGTAAAAATTAGAGATATACATATGACATTGAAAGGAAATGGGGTGAATGTCAAGGAGACAACATCCCATATCCAGGTTAGAACGACCGAAAACAAAGCATCTAGGGGTCACCGTACGGTCTTCAACACAGTGAGGAACCTCACACCATATAGCAAGCCCTAAATGGCCCCAAAAAGATAAAAAAGTGAATAAATCAATGGAAACAAACCACATCCATGTATAGGATTATCATGAATTTTTTGGTGAAGTAGCTGATCACCGACTTTCTAAAAGAGTTCCGGAGGGAATACAATGTTTTCCCATCTGTCCATCTTAATTTTTGTCATGCTAAGGGATGATTACTTTATATCCAATATTGGATGCTGCATGTCATAAATAATATAGGGTTATAGAATGGGATTTTTCATATTGGTCCTGTATTATGCGTATCATGTGTCTTCATGTACCATGTAATTATTATCTATTAAGCAATGAAAATGGACAAGTCCAAATTCGCTTACTAATATCTTCGTTTGACTACCTAAAATATGTGTAACTACGATCAAAATTAAAATAATCTGACATTACAGCCTTGGTTAATCTGATAATCTAAACAATATAACAAATTTTTAAAGATAAATCACGTCAAACTCAAAACAAAAAAAAAATCGGTCTTGTTTTTTATGGCACAGCCGGTGTCAGTACTGTATGCGTCCAATTTTAAATTTGTGTTTTAAATTAGATTCATTAGAAAATGTTTGAATTGTGTTTCTTGAGCCAAACATACTGCAAGGTGTCTTAGTAAGAGATCCAAAGAGACAAATTTTTGTATTTTTTAGTATTTACACGAACATCATTTTAATGGCTCTGCAGCAAAATTTTTCTTATTGTTTAAATAGTGTTCATCCACTTTTTATTAAGGTGTCCATACATCAGTTCGAGGGTTTTCACCAACCCGGTAGTCAGTACTTCGGTGCTGGCCCGAAAACCATTTTTATTTGAAGACTTGCAATATCTAAATTTAAGAAAATTTTGTGAGAAACCTCGGAGTATCTCCCTCCCGCATAGCTCTGTCCTTGGCTGATTTTGGCTCTTCCATTTAGGTCTTTTTGGTAATTTGTTCTCCAACAGCTTTTACACATACATTTCGGTTTGGGGATTACCAAATGTTTTAATTCCATCTGCGCTGAAGAGACATAAATTGTTGAAATGCTCATATGCAGAAACTAAATTTACGGTAACTTCGGTATTTTGTTATTTATTATTCTGTCCATCCATCTTTCTCTTGATATAAATAACAAAATACCGAAGTTACTGTTGATTTATTTAACTTACTATGGATAAGAAATAAACTATAAATAATTACCTATGGATGAGAAATTTTCGTAATAATTTTCATGGTTATATTGGAGGAGATAAATAGATGTAACACGTATTAATGCAGGGTCTGTGGCATGCTTCCACTTTCTGTTTGCCAATACTTTGATATTAAACTCAAACCAAGTATGAAAGATCAATTTTCGTCACAGATTTTTGGCTTGTGATTGTAGGATTGTTTTTATTTAATAAATTTATAAAAAATAAAGTTGAATAGTGTTAGCTACTTTCAAGTCTATGGTGGTACTACTTTGGTTTTGCCGAAAATGTAATATTTAAGCATTTATGAGAATTTTTTGTCATAAGTGGAAATGGTTGGATGTTTGGAATATAATTGAATAATAATTAGATGCAACTTGTTATACATTTTTAGTTCTAATTAGTGTTTTCTTCCCCTTTGTTGATACTTTGCATTTTGTCAAATAACATTTTTTAAATTCTATGTTTATGTTTAAATTGTTGAAATTCGACATTAGTTCTGCTACTTGATTATATTAAATATTTTACTAAATGAGATGTTTCTGTCTGTCAGAACACCTTACTATTCATAGAAATGCGTGGCATGACGAGAGCGAGAATACTCATTGGTGGTCTTTCTTATGACTGATGATTTGTAGTTATTTTGGAGATGTACCTTTGATAAAAATTTGAAATATCTCTGGCCTTTTATTTAAAAATGGATGATTCTTGGGTACTTGAGTATATCAAGTTTTGCATTAAAGTGACAACAGATAGGTAACTCAGGTAATTTTTAAAATATAATCCAATCGTTATTTTTATATAAAAACATCCCTTGTCATTTTTTGTATATAGATGTGTGTGTGTGTGTGTGTGTGTGTGTGTGTGTGTGTGTGCTTAGTATATATTTAGTCTATTTAAAACAATCTAAACAGATTCCTTACAGTTTAATGAGGCACTCAGTAATTAGATTTCGATACCTTTTACAATTCCTAAGCTATAAATGACAGTGAGGATCGATGAATAGCCGTAACTGTTTAAGAGCCATTAATGGCTATTAAT
The DNA here is from genome assembly GCA_002080025.1 of Modiolus philippinarum. Lineage (NCBI taxonomy): Eukaryota > Metazoa > Mollusca > Bivalvia > Mytilida > Modiolidae > Modiolus > Modiolus philippinarum. Next base: position 9,235 of record MJUU01001763.1, read on the forward strand.
TTTGATGCCAGATGGTAGTTTAATTTTGGATAACAGATTTAGAAGTTCAAGAAGACATTTTGATTACATGAAAAATTATTGACATTTAGACTTAAAAACAACGAATCCTTCCAAAAATAGGTTACATCGGGCACTGAGGAAAGGGAAAGCATGCTGTTAAATTGTTCCTCGATGACGATTATTTCTTACATTCTTCCGGTTCTTAAAATCTTATATTTTTGCTTTGCAGGTTTACAAGATGAGAAATAAAACTCGAGGAATTGTTTTCATGATCAACAACGTAACTTTTTCACAGGAAATGTATCGAGAGAGACAAGGCTCAGATATTGATGCAAAAAATTTGGAAAAACTTTTTGTAGAGCTACAGTTTGAGGTCATTGTAAGAAGAAATTTAGGTGGACAGGTATTTCTTAAAAACGGTTTTTATAATTAGAAACATTGGCAGTAGAACACCGAAGGAACAAGGGAAGCGAAGACTACGAAAATCGAAATCCGAAGACATGGCAAAAAACGCCAACAGAGAAAAACAAGGACGTGAGACAGCTACAAGCACGGAAATAAAAAGACGACATTAGCTGATTTGATGGCAGCAATGTTCAGATCTCTGAGTATGGCTGTCAGTTGGAACATAGTTTTACATTGGACCATATTTAAATAAAAATCTTTATATGTTCCCTGAATCTATTCAGGCATTTTCAACATAATTTTTTGACAATGGTCGTTTGATGGTCCTGTGTAAAAATGTCTGGGTGGTCAGGTCCTTTCAATTATGATCCCCAATGTGAAACTGAGTTGAACGTTAGAACCTATGTGAGAATGCTTTCAGAAATGTTTTGCTCTGATATCACTGGACCAATAGAATACAAACTTAGACCAGTTCAACCCTATCACTGGCTTATGCTAGTGTCGGTATCGAGTGCAGCTGTCTCGAGTTCCTATCGCTGTTTATGCTCGTCTTTTGGCTTTTTTTCTGCTTATCTTGTGCAGTTCCCTGGTCGATTGCGGTATGTAATTGTAATTTGCAGGCATTGTAGATATTTCCCGTTCTCTTTTTTTATTTAATTGTTTAGAATAATCCTTAGCTGGGACCGGGAAAGTATCTACCTTATTCAAAGCGTTCCACAAACAGGGAACTTGCTTCAATGTCAGTCTATTTTAGGAAATATTTACACCATTTTTATTTCATGTTTGATAAACAACAAAGTATTCTGCACGTGAAGCATAGCAAGAATCCTTTTTTAAGATGAAAGAAATTGAATTCTGAATTCTCTTGAAGTGCGCAAGTCTGGTAGTAATTAGACTTAGCTTTTGCCTATTAACTTGTCTCTCCCTCTCGAAATACATCTATTTTCGTCCGACTCTCATCAACTTTTCTTTTACAAATTTTATTTGAATCAACAGTATCTGGGTAGTTTTTATAAAGAATCTTTTCTGCCAGGCTCAGCTTAGAATGTAGTTTAACATTACACTTGTTTGGGAAAAAAAGTCCTTCTGGAAAAAATTGGCCACATGGAAATAGATTTGATTACAGCAGTCGTTGAATGGCCGCTTTAAAATGTCTGTTTTGCAGGTTAGTACCGCATCCTATAGGGTCTGTAAGTCTCGTCATGTGACTCACTGGAATTCACGATAAACAAACCATTCGTTTCCCGCCAAAACATGACGTCTGGGATTATGACGTTCAATTTTTTGTTAGAAACTCCATATATCTTTGTTTAAAATGTAACTTCCGGATACAATTTTTGATCCCGGAAATTCCAAAATTGTACGAGACTTACAGTCCCTATTTGATCACTAGCTTGAAGGATGGTTCAACTTACATGATAGATGAAAATTTGAATGTTTTTTTTTTCTCTCTGACACTGCTTTGCCAAAGTTGTTTTGCGATAGTAAGTCTCATATACGTTTTGCTTAATAAATTAGGGTTAAATCTAAAATTAAAGGCATTTGGTTGAAATCGTGAGCAGTGTTTTCTATTTTAAGTGTATTTTGCTTAAAAATAACAAAATAACGAAGTAACTGTAAACTGGCAATTTCTTATGTTTCGTCAGTGCAATTAGATTGATGGACAAACTGTAATGTGATTAGCTGTACATGTTAAATCGCATGTTGATATTTAGATTTGAGAGAGATTTATTGTGTCGCCTGCATTCACGCAGTGGTTACATACAATGTATAGGAATCACTATCCGCCGTCTTGAGGCCGTAATCGTTGGCGTCACAAAAAAAATCGTCACATTTTTCTCATTAAATGATGTTTTTTTGAAATTTTGTCCCACAAAAGTCGTACTAGAGAACCAGAAGTGGTGCAAAACATGCTTGTCTTCGCTCCAATAGGTAGGTCTAAAATACCACTTCTAGTTCTGAATCTTTGATATGAATAGTGTTTGAGTTACGAATTACAGAGAAATATATGGAAAGTTCTTAGTGTCTAAATTACTGAATTTCCTTATTTACCACTTCAATTAGGTGCAGTTTTTTTCTGTTTGTAATTGTTCCTAAAATGGTCATATTTCTCTAATTCTCGAACATTTTCCTCCACACTTCACCAGAACTTTGAGCACGTTCACCTCCTTTTCCAAAGTATAATTATCATTGAAGTTGTCTACTCTCCCTTTAATTTGACGATTTTTTTTAAAATTTTCTCTTTCGGAGCTCTTCAAACAGTTGTCATTACTGCAAAAGCGGTCTAAAGACTACTACACATATAAACAGTAGACCATGGGGCACATCAGTACAGTGTTCTTGCATTCGGCAATTTGGCATGGAGTGTCAGTATGTAGGAGAGTTTGGGATCACTCGCATTCTCCCTTCCTTTTTGACGGAACTAACAATAATTTTGCGTTTTGAAATTTCCGTCTCATTTTTCTTAAGGTCCACATTTCCCAACCTTCTGCTATTCAGCCTGGATACTTAGTATTGGGAATTGCAGTTTATTTTTTTTTCAGTCTGCTGCAAAACACCCTTTTAACTCCCCTAAATGGCTTATTTTGATGTCTCAAAAATCACTCTGCCACTTATGATTCACAAAAAGCACATTTAACAGCATACTTAAAAAAAATCATTCAAGGAGATATTACCCATGCGACACATGTCATCTCTGGAATATTGACATGATATTCTACATTATCCGTTACATTGGCTTTGGGATTCAGTGATCTGAAGAAAGTACACACATGCTGCCGATGTCAACTGAAATATATAATGACTTTTTACAAAACTCCTCAGGAAGTGTTAATTTTTTCTTCCGAAAAACGACAGTGTTGTACCAGCAGACTAGGCTCCTTGACACATCTTTCTAAATTGCGTTCCGTTGCATTCTTTTCTTTTTTCAAGATAGTGGTCTTGAAGTTTGTAGTTTATATGTATTGGATTTTACATCATATGTTTATTATTCTATATGGGAGGTTTTAGTAGCCATAAAACAGCTGAACCCTACCGCTAGCTTTTATTTCTGCCGGTACCTAATCTGGCTATCCCGAGTTCCTATTTTGTTCATGTTTTTCTTTTGGTCTTTCATTTGTGTTTTTCTAGTGCAGTTTCTGCCTGTGACTATAATTTTAGCCATCGTTTGTGTTTTCTGTTATCCCTTGTGTTTAATTTCTACTTAGATAGAAAATCATGAATCCCGTTCATTTTTCCGAATATATTTTTTCAAGACATTTGACTTTTCAATAGTATATACCACATTTCCTCATGATAAACAAAAAAATAGCGAATTAATGGCGTTATTTAAAATCCTTTGTCGATTGTGGTACTAGGTGATAAATCCGCATCTTTTATTTTCAAACCTATTAAAAGAAAAGCTAAATACGATGAAAATCAGGTCTGCAGTATGCATGACTTTCTAATAGACAATATATTTGTCACATCTGGAGAAGCTATTTATCAACAGCAAGTTGGTATACCATTAGGCGTAAACTGTGCTTCTCTACTCACAGAAGTGCTGTTATACTTATTACAGATAGCATTTCTTTAAGGACACCTAAAATCTCATTAAATGAAGGATGCTAAATCCTTCAGTCTCAAATGTAGATACAATGATGATGTTCATTCCATTAATTCCGATATTTTCTTTAAAAAATCCAATCAATATATTCTCCAGAAGTAGAGATGAAGCAAACAAAAAATAAATAAATGAATCTACTAGATCTGTTTTTGCTTTCTAGACACTCGAATTTGATGAAAAATGTCATCTAAGAACCTATTTGAACTACAAAAATGTACGACTTTAATAAATAAATTACCAATTTAAATAACATTGCGAGATATTCGTACAACTTCTGCTAAGGAGTGTGTGTTTCACGGTTAATGTATACGCGCGAGCTAGTACCAATTACTTGGTATTTCTCATTGTTATCTCCTTGATCGCTTTATCAATCAATTTGAAAAAATAATCAATGTGATTTTAAAGCCGTAAACAAAACAACATGTCAGCTGTTACTTATGTAGAACATACGAGTAAATACCTAATATGTTGTGCATATTACTCAAAAACCATTCCAGATATAAAAAAATATGACAGTTGTGAAAAGATGAAATCTACCTACCTGGCAGTTCTGAAGAAAATCTTGGAACCCCTTTTGGAGTCGTTGCATTTTTTCGTACAATTTTCGATTTATTT
>MJUU01001763.1:21416-35257 GCA_002080025.1 Modiolus philippinarum
AAACTCAAAGATGTTTAAAACTGATAGAGAACAAATAACAAAAATGATCTAAATGTAAAGCCAAAATCAGCTAAGGACAGAGTTTTGCATGAGGGAGTTACTCCTTGGTTTTAAACAAAATTTACAAAAATTTAGATATTGTAAGGTTCCAAATAGAATCAGCTTTCGGGTCAGCACCGACGTACTGACTACTGGGCTGGTGAATACCCTCGGGGACTAACAGTCCACCTACAGTGGCATCGACCCAGTGGTAACAAATAACTAAGTACCGAAGTTACTGTAAATTTAAATTCTGCATATGCGCATTTTGACAACTTATGTCTCTTCAGTGCAGATAAAATCTAAATGTTTGGAAGGCCATAAACTCAAAGATGTTTAAAACTGATAGAGAACAAATAACAAAAATGTAGAAGCTGTTAAGAGATCAACAGTATCTACGCAAAAATTTAATCTTAGCCAAGGAAAGGGTTATGCACAAAAAAGCTACCCCTTAACTTCATACAAAATTTTCTAAAAATCTTAGATAATGTATGACAGATCCTAAACAAAGATAACTTATATCTGCTCTGTCCGATTACTATAATTTAATAAACAACGAAATTACAAGGAGTAAATGCATATGAAACAAAGTTTCTCGAAATACATGGTAAAACAAAGCAATAGAACAACCAACGCTCTTATTATTTTTCATATTGAGGCCAGTGTGAGGCCTTCGACAATGACCTTTGCTTATACCTCATAGTAAATTCAACAATGACCTTTGCTTATACCTCATAGTAACTTCAACAATGACCTTTGCTTATACCTCATAGTAAATTCAAGACAGCCCCTAGTACAAGTTTAAGCGGAATTCACTGCTTGATATTGAACAACGCTACATCTATGTTTTAACTAGTCATGCAATCTCAAAGAAACGTAAAATCCATGGCCTAAGATTAAACTATATTGTACAGACATAACTCCTCTGAAACTAAGAAATATTTTTTTTTCTAGTCATTTATCATTTTTTGATTATGTATTGGGAGCAACAAATTGTTGGTTATTAGTAATTAAGGATGTTCGCTGGTGAATTTTAAAATTATAAGGATTTCAAGTTAATGTGATTTTTCGTTAGAAAATTGAAAAGAAGTAATTCAAGCCCACAAAATTATTATGTCACCGAAGTAATTTTTGAGATACTAGTGTTTCAGAAATTGGCGGGAAACTGAACTCCTCTGCATTTTTCATAGGTTTAACATGAGTAATGTTTATCCAATAATGAATGTGACAAAATAACACTATCTGAATAAAATTTTGTCAGAATGCTCTCAAAGATCTATAAAATGAAATTCAGGAAAAAATCAGGAAGTCATCAAAAAAAAATTATTAAGCTTTTAAATGAATAAAACCAGAGTAATCCGAAAATCTGACATAATTACATAAACATGACCAGCGAACATCCTTAAGAGCAAAAAGCTATTGGTTATTGATAGAAATATCTGGATATAAGCATGGCATTTGACAAGTCAGCGATACAGACTGACCCTCTAGGTTTGCATTTAACAGGAGATGCTTACTTTTTTGAAAGACGAAAGTGAAAAGGCACATTGGGATGATATGGAATGTGTTATACTTATTGTCATGAGTCATGGTGTGACCACGGGGATATATGGATCAGATTGTGTACTTGTAGAACTTAAAAAGATGACAGATATATTGAAGAATTGTCCAGGATTAAATGAAAAACCGAAACTCGTCTTTGTACAAGCCTGTCGTGTTGGTAAGTATATTTTTCGTATGCTATTTTATATTTCATGCTTAAAACAGAAGGAAGTATTATGCAAATAGAAGTCTTCTTGGCCCGTCCAACTATTTTATCTTCTTTTAGTTTTTTTTGCCCATTTTGTGTCATAGCTATTTAAATGTTCTGTGATCGCATCATAATGTTACACAATTTTCATATCTTAAAACGATTTGAAAAAGATATCGCTTAGCCCTGTCCATTTTTATGTTACGAAGAACAAAATCCAGCCAAATTTTAACGAAACGACGAAAGCCTGAGATATGATCAATGATTTGCAATTTTTAAAATATTGGATATCTATTAATCAGAATCTTAGTATCATATTTCAATCATTATGATTTTTAGAGGAGAAAAAGCCTAAAAAAGCAGAGGGACAAAGCGGAATACAGGATAAAGATGAAACTCAGGCTACAGAGGAAATCGAGCATTTAAGTTTGCAGTCTGAAAACACAACAGATGCTGTCAAAAGTGAAATTTCTGAAATATCAGTAAAAACAGTTCATTCTGAAGCCGATTTTCTGATAGCCTACGCAACACCAGAGGGTATTTTTTTCATTTTTCAAAAGTTGTCTCAATTTGTGTTCAATCTGAATTTCCATGTTTTGATTGGGATGTTTGATTTACTATCTTTTGCTTCGGTTTTTGGTTGCCGATGTATTTGAAGATATAAGGTCTGCAAGTTTTTTCATGTCATATCCGCTGCCAAAAGTAATGTGTGAGGATAAATGACGGTCAACTTTTCGTTAGAAACTTTTTTTTAATGTTCGAAAAATGTAACTTTTGGGTGCAATATGTCGACTTGAAAGTTAAATATTGACTAGAATTTCAGACATTTGCATCAAAGCAGGCACAGAACAAAAATGTTTTGATGGAGATATTTAAAAAAAACTTTTACCGAAATAAGACAGTCTATGACGTTTGTTTTGAATCTTAATTATTAAAAAAATGTACAGTGACTCCCGTCACACATAAACTTTGTGTCTGCAATTTATGCAGTTTTGAATTAAGTTATGATTTAATATTTGTTTTAGCTTTAAAAGAAAACAATTCCTCAATATTTATGACTGTCACCTATGTATACCTTTTACATTGATAAAATTTAGGACAACATTTTTATGCAACTTGATGGAATATTAATATAAATGTCCTAAATGTTGGCATGACAATAATATTCTGACGTCATTTCAAGACAAAAATATACTGTTTATTTTAAATGAGTGAAAATGAAATTTATTTAACTGAGAGAACTGATTACCATCAATATATTAGTTGTGATATGCAAGTCACAAATATATATATGCAAACATCGATAAATAAGATTATATTGAACAGAATCCACATTTATATTTGAAGGTACTCTAGCGTACAGAAATAGAGAAGTCGGGTCATGGTTCTTGAATGCCATTGCGTGGGTATTCAAATATCACGCGGATAAAGAAGAAATCCAACATTTATTTGTAAAGGTAAATAATTAAGCACTAGTTCAATTGTTTGATATGCTGATAATATAGACTCTGTTATATCTCATGTGTACACTTCTTTTATTACTATTCTCAAAATTTATGTAAATTCTAAAATCTAAGGTTTAACTCCTCCATCGTATTTTTGTTCTTAGTTTTATTTAATATTACTGATTATTGGGATTTCGCTTTGTTTTATGCATTTTAAACATTTTTTGAAATTGTGGATTTCGTATTTTTGGGTTCTAGTGCTGCTGATGATTAACTAATTCCCGGTTTGCTTCGAAATTCACACTATGAGTGCCTTATTTTTTTATGTCGTCATTTTATTTCCGTGCATTGTAGCTGTCACACGTCCTTGTTTTGCCTTTGTTTCTAACTGTTGCCGTTTTTGCCATGTCTTTGGACTTCGATTTTTGTGGTCATCGCTTCTCTTGTTCCTTCGGTATTCTACTTCCGTTGTTTCCCAAATGGCCATACAGCTCATTAAAGTTTATTGCAGTTGGAGTGAACATTTGTCATAGTCTCATGTTTATTTACTCCATATCCTTTCGTAAAATATATATTCTTTGAATTTCCTATGAATTTTCAGACGGGAATTTTTTCCGATATATTGTATGAAAGGTCATTCTGAACAAATAGATAACATTGATCCCAGCACTTATCAAAAGTTCCATTAACTTCTCTGAAACTATAAAAAAAATGTGCACTTAGTAATTATTTCTGGTTATGTAGTAAAAGCAGACGTGGATTTGGTATTTATTTAAGCATTTTGTTAGACAAGTAATACACGATCAATTTTTGAACTTTTAGTTTAATAGATTTTGTATCAAAATAAACATGGTTTTCAGTTATCAAGTTTTTATACGAGCACAAAAAGCAATGAGATTGCATGAAAATGTGATAATGAAGTCACCTGCGGGGGTGCTTTTAATCGACAATATAGTTTCCGTTTCTGTGTAACGACAAGTTTCAGTTGACAAATCCTTATCATCATTTTCAAAAAAGTTTGAAATGTGTTCTGGATATTATGGCATGGCCAGTTTTTGAAAAAATAGCAAAAAATGCTGTATAATAGTACACACTCATCAGATTCTGACTTCTTTATTCCATTATTCATGGAAAGGTCCCGATATCTAGTGAATAACAGATTGTACTTTGCGGTTACGGTTAAAGAGATAGACAGGCCAAGAGGGAAAATGTTTAGATCTTTAGTTTTGATTTTGTTATTTTTGGTAAATTTTTATGCAGTTTGGCCTATCCGTATGTAATGATGAGCTTTAATCCATATTGTTTGCTTACCTGAGAACCAGTTTCGGAAACCTTGAGTATATACAAGTTAAAATCTTTCACATTTCTGCACGATATTACGTACTACAAGTAAAATAGATCTAATATATCATGACTTGGAACATGTAACTGATATGGTTTGTATTGCAATAGGAAATTACATCGTTGAAAATTTAATGTTGTTGTTTATATCTAATTTTAAGCCCTTTCACCAGAAGAAAGAATAATGGATCATCAAGCTGTCACATATGACCGTTCACTTCAAAATAGTTCATGTTAAAATCATTTCTATTTTTATCAACAGTTCCATTGTTTTCAATTTTCAATATAATTAAAATTAGATCTCCACATTTGCTTTTTTTTTAAAAGAGCAAGTGTGGAGACCTAATGCTAATTAGATTGTTCATCTCTTATTCTGATGCTACAAATAAGTTTGTCAATCAATATTTATTTACGCCATTATTTTTGGTAAAACCCTTCTAAAGTATTGGTTTTCAAAATAAGTACAAACGTAGTTCTTCATTAGTGAAGGAATTTTTTATACTTTGATTTATATTCCGAACAAAAAACAGTCAATAACTTACAGTTAAACATTTAAAATTGTTTACGGTGTATGCAGATAATAGGGCCTGTAAGTCTCGTACAATATTGGAACTTCCGGGATCAAAAGTTGTACCCGGAAGTTTCATTTTAAACACAGATATATGACGTTTCAAACAAAAATTTGAACGTCACAATCCTCTGACGTCATGTTTTGGCGGGAAACGTTTTCGAATTGCCTGATTATCGTTAATTCTCGTGAGTCACATGACGAGACTTACAGACCCTATTATTCCACCAGTTTTTCATTCTTTGTTCATTTAGATTTGATACTGTAAAAAGGTTAAGGGAGTACGAGTGTCAGAAATTTTGTCATTAGAATTAAAATTCTGACCATTTGTTTTGAAGATCACTCTTAATAGAACAACTTGAGCAAAAAAATTTTGAAAAACCATGTAGGAATTTTTTAGATATAAGACGTCACATTTTGGCGGGAAACAGATCTCTCTAGAGTTTTCCTTCAATTTGCATAAGATGTTTATAGGCCTTTAAATATATGAAACTATAATTTGAAGTTGATTAAATTTTTATATACAGTCTATTTTATGTATTTTAAAGTGGCTTAAGACAAAGAAAATTTGATCCGTGTGCAAAAAATTTTAGCACTGTTTGAATGGATATAACCCGAGGATATAGAATGCTTCTAAAATCTGAGGCTCGTACTCCCTTAAAAAATCATTGAATAAAAGGAAGTTCCAAAGTATTCAGACATAAACAATGGAAGGATATGGAGTAAATGCACATGAGACAAAGTCTCTACAAATACACGGTATATCCAAGCACAGGAACAACGTTTTAATTGTTGATCTTCATCTTAAAGTTACCGTGATTCCTTCAACAATGAGCTTTGCTCATACCTCATAGTTTGTTCAAAACGGCCCCTAGCACCGTTTTAAGAGGAATTCTCTGTGAAATGTCGAACAACGCTACATTCATGTTTCTCTAATTTCTATCCAATTTTCATATTTCCTGAACAGTGTGGAAACATTTGTTCTCCTCTGTAGAGAGGAGAACAAGTTTCGTGAAATTGACAGCTTTTCCTTTGTGACGTCATAATTAGATGACAGATGCGAAACGTCATATTTCGTTTACTTTGCCTCGAATTAACTCCCTTTTCCCGTAAATAATGTTTATTCCGGAAACTTTGTAAAATATCTCCGTTAAAAGCATGGTGACGTATACATTTTTCTATTCTAACCAATAAATTACATCATAAACTATCTGTTCACAAAATTACATCAAATTCTCATGGATAAAAAGTCCTTTTCTATGTAGCTTAAAATTGCCTTTCCATATTTTCCCCATGCATTCTATGTAAATCTAGGTGAAAACATGGCTAAAAGTGAGCAAACTTTGATCTCAATTCTAGGAAAAGCAAGCATGGTGACCCATACTTTTTATTACATATTTTGGGTTGGTTGAATTTGTTCTTCAATTGTGCCGACTTACAACAAAATCTCATGGATATGAATATTAGTGTCTATCTACCTTAATTATGAAATTTCTCACATCTCGTTAAATAAATTTTCAAATATTTAAAAGCTCAGCAAGCCTCGCTTTCAAACACTTGAAAAATTTATTTAACTCGATGTGAGAAATTTCATAATGAACTAGTCCCCGTTGTGAAAACTATATATCTTTTTTGGTCATGGATTCGGTATCGTCAAGAGATATGAATTAAATTGACAAAGTCCTCTTACAATCACTTTCATTCGTTGCCCACCAAAAGCACTTATGTCTGAAGCTAGTGGACGATAACATCATCTAGATACACTGGGTACTCACTAAGTCAATTGTGAAGAAAAACTTTGCATTATAAAATAGTGCAAAGTGGGCACTATAAACAGGTTGTCAGAAAAACATTTGGAAATAACAAAAATAGTAAATGCCAAAATTTGGAAGTATGATAATATATCCATATGAGAAATTCTCTCACGAACAAATACACCATACCTGAAATATGTAGAGAGCATACATCTCTCGATGGGGAATATTTTTATGGACTCCATGCGATATGAGAAACAAACCCCGGTCTAAAATAAACAATGAAAGGATATGAATTAAGTGCACATGAGAAAAAGTCTCTACAAATACATGGTAAATAAGCAACGGAACAACGATTCATCTTGAGGCCTTCAACAATGAGCTATTTTCATACCTCATAGAAAGTTTTAGACGGCCTGTAGCACCAGTTAAAGAGGAATTCATTGCTAGATGTCAAGCTATGCTACATCCATGCTTCGCACTAATGAATGCTGAGTCGTCAACAAACATACAGTAAACTGGCAAAGCGTTTTTACAACTGCCCGGCAATAGACCTACAAGATGACAACAACAACATATTAACAACTACAGGGCACTCGATGAGTCAATTGCAAGGAAACTTGGTAATAAAAATATTGAGATGTGGGCATTATAAAGAGGTGTTCAGAATAACTTATTGAAATAACAAAAAATAAAATGCCAAATGTTTGAAAATATAATAATGTATCCGTATGAGAAATTCTCTCAAGAATAAATACACCATGACTGAAATATATAGAGAGCCTTGATAAGGCTGTCACGAAGGTAACTATGTCTACTGAGAACGTGTTAGTCAAAGAAGCACATATAATTTGTTTAAATGAGAGAATGTTCCTGAGATCAAGTCATATATAAATATATGCATCTTTGAGCAATCGAACAACTCTTTACGTGAACTTATTCATCTCGAAGTCACCAAAAATGTTTTAAAAGATATAAAAAGATATAATTGAAGAAAAGAAATATACAAATAATTTGAAAATTCACTAATACAAGAATAATATGAGTGCCCTTTTTGTTCGGGTATGGCATTATGTGAAAGGAAAGGGATAACAGAATTACCGCACAGAAATGTCAGGAGCAAAAGCACAAGTAGCAAATAGACCAAGCAGGAGAAAAAATTGTCAACCGCAATGTTCCTGAATCGGTACAGGCAGTTCACAAGAAATGGTGGCTAAAACCGGTTTTATAGTACGCCGAACTCCTCTTCTATTGCTTGAGTGTCCGTAGCAAATCAACAACAATTGCTATTGAATGATGGTAGAGAGTAAAAAGAAATGTTGATCCCACTATTAAGAAAAAAAATCTTGAATCACAGTTCGGACAGAAACTTCAATTTTTTTTAACAAGGCACCGATATAGATTAAGAACTTTTTAAAAATCTTGATTAAAAAGGTGGTCACAAAGATAACTATGTATAAAGAGAAAGTCTGACTCTGTGCTATCTCTCGTGTAACGAACCAACTGTGAAACATGAACTCCGTAAGCAGAAGTTGGAATTTACTGTCAGTGTAAGGGAAATTGATAATTTTGAAATGAAAGAATGAGAATTGCTCCATATTTATTCTAAGTATTAAAACTAACATTTTTTGGCTTCTCAATATTTTTTTTTGTTCATGCTAGATTGGAAGTATACACATTTTGTATTTTGGTTCATCTATGACACATTATCAGAGGAAAATAAGTTTTGTGATAGATATTTTTAGTTTAAATTTGAATGAAAAGAACAAAATTAAAAACTGAAAAAAAATATCTCCAATATTATTATCAGACTACTATTCAGGTTTTGCTACTGAACACAAATGTCACCTTGATTGTAAAAAAAAAATTGCATGTAATAAAGATCTATCACTCGTCTAGTGTTTTAATGTATGCCAGATTTTCGAACATCCCTGACTTTATCCGTTATAATGCATTTAAACTTGTTGCACAATTTTTCCAAAATTAGACTTAATGTATCCCCAAAAAAGACCTTTGACTAATTGACTAACAAAAAAAAAAACAAAAAACAAAAAACCAAAAAAAATTCGAAATGCTTAATATTCGTTCACTTGCTTAACAGAACAAATTTTCAATGCAATGTCACAGCACTGTCATATACAGGTATCACATAATTTTAATTTATATTCTGTTTATTTACAGGTGAATGACCTAGTTGCTAAAGGACAAACACTGCAAGGCGACAAAACAGTTTCAGAATGTTCAAATAAATTAAGAAAAAAATTCTACTTCTTTCCGGGAATATATGATAATCCACCAAAATTTTTAGAGGAGTAATAATATATTTTTTAAAGACCAATAGACAATAGCAGTATAATATCTGTCAGATGTTATATGATGTTAAATTATACGTTATATTATATGTCAGATGATATATGATTTTGGGAGACATTTTGAAATATTTTTATAGCATGCACATATGCTTATAATTACTGAATCAAATATTTTTTTTTTATTAAAAAAAAACTTTTTATTTTTGATATGTTTTTAAATTTATATTTTGGAATTTCTTTTAGAATATTGGATTTTAGAATTTCCATTTTTTTTTAAACTTTTTGCTTCAGTAATAGTTTGCCGATATATTTCATAGCTGTGTGTAAAGAATGGAATACTGTATTTTTAATGCATGGTAGGTTTTCGTCATTTTAAGGGAAATTTAGAAACAAAAAAAATTAATCTTGTGAGATGTTTAATTCGTCCTTTATAAAAGTAAGAATTAAGAATCACAAAGAACTTTTTTTTCATCAACAATAGTTATGAAGTCGATACATAACAAATACAATAATGTCCGAATTAAAAAAATGTTAAATTAAACTTGGCGTTTGCTTGTCAATAAAATATTTCGGGACAATTTTGCAGAAGAAAAATAAAAGCATCTCCCTCTTGCATGAAGCCCTGACCTTAGCTGATTTTGGCTTTCTGTTTAGATCTTATCGGTAACTTGATCTTTATAAACTTTAACATATATTTCAATGTATGGGTTTCAAAATGTTTTGATTTCATTAGCACTGGAGAAACATATATTGTCGAAATGCGCATCTACCGATACTGAAATAACAGTAACTTCGATATTTTGTTATTTATACTTACATTTAATGGAAATAAAAAATTTCCACACGTTAACACTGATGTATTATTCTCTTCTTTAGCATCAATCCACTGCAGAAAAGACGGAAACTTTATTTTTAAACTTGATAGTTTGAATACTGATAGTAAAGTTTATATTTTGATGTATTATAATTTGATATTATATAAGAGATTTCATTTGTCAAAAGGTGTCAAAAATGATTAAAGTGTAAATTGCTGATTGGTGACTGACTTGTTATTTCTAAAAAAAAAAATAAAAAAAAAAAACACGTGAAAGACTCAGTATTTCTAAATAGAAACAAGATAACAGCTGAAAAACTTACTGCAAAATAAAAACAAAACGATAGATTTTTCGTATTTTTCCATGATCGAAAGTTTAAATCTGTTTAAATTTGTAAAAAATCGATAGGTCATCGAACTCGTTTTTTTTTCGGAAGAAACTAAAACAGAAACGATAAATTCTGGCAAGATATGTAGAATAAAGTGTGTTACAGAAATCAATTTTGAACATAAACATAAACCTTAAAAAATAGGGGTCTCCGATCCTTACTTTGAAAAAGTCATGAAAATTAGATTTTTATCTTAAATTATTATTCTATTTAATTATCTCCCCTTCATAAAGTTGGATTTTTTTTACAAACGGGAGATATTTTGCACAGTCGCAGCATTAATGTTGCTTATTTTATTTTATAAATTATCAATAAACTATTCAAAATCATCATTTGTGACATTTCAAAAGTACTTCCAATTTTCACCAGATGCCTAAGATAGATACCCAAACCACCTTAAAAGACGTGTTGATGAATGAGAAATGATGTGGAAAGAGAAGGGTGTTATGAACCTGATGTTATGAATCTCATTAAAATTTTCGAGATCTTCTGTATTTATCTTTTCAAATACACTGAAATTCATTCCCCTCTTGACCCCTATTTACTTTTCATAATTTTCAACAACAGGTCATAATCAAGTTTCATGAAACATGTCATCAATCTTTTCTGTGTTTATTATGCAAAAAGTACAAGTGTTACAGAAATGAATTGGCAAAAGGAGTAAGTGAAAACCGAAACGTCAGTCTAAAACAAATAATCCAAGGACAATGCAACATCGGAAAAAACAAAGAAACAACGACATAATATGAATAAAAAATACCGTGAATACTGTGAATTTTGTTTCTGCATATCCGCATTTCGACAACGTATGTCTCTTCTGTGCAGATAAAATCAAAACGTTTGGAAGTCTATAAGCCAAAAGACGTGTAAAAACTTATGGAGAACAAATACTGTAAACGTATTTATTTTTTCGGAAGCTTATTTTCACGGTTTATGAAACCTCGACATATTTGCAGGTATCAATTTTCACGGTTTTCAATGTTAAAAAGGCCTTTTCTACATAAAAACTTATTTTTACGGGTACTGTTTTTCGCGTTCAAGAGCCAAGCGCGAAAATAGCGAAAATTAGTACACCACGAAAATTATCACATTTACAGTAACCAATAAGATCAAATAAAAAAAAACCAAAATCAGTCAATGACAGAGCTATGCAAGGGGGATATATTCCTTAGCTTGAATCATTTTTTCTAAAATTTAGATATTGCAAGTTTCCAAATTAAATCGGTTTGTGTGCCAGCAACGAAATACTGGCTAACTTTTTGGTGAATACCCTCAGGGACTAACGGGGGTTCGGCACAGAAAACACACACATACAAAGATAAACAACACAGATCAAATATAAAAACCACAGGTGAGATCAGGTGCAACGATTTAGTATCTCCTGATTCTATAAAACACCGGCCGTGTTGAACATGTCAACTCCAGTAGTAAAGACAAATTTTGGTAGAGGAAAAAACATACCCTAGCTGTAAAGAGAAAGATCTGTTGTCATTTGCGAAACAGATATTCCATAGCGGTCCAGAATATCGTTATGTCGCTGATAAAATTTTTGTAGTGATTACTTTAAGTAATGGGTAGCGTACCATTGCTTAAGTAGCCTGCTTGTGAGCAACCTTACTCTATCAAGGTTGTCAATGTATCGACCACAGGCCCTGGAATAGCGAATGAGTTAGGAGATGTAAACTCCATGTGCTGGCGCTTTAGAATTTTTCTCGTCAAATTTTTAATTGCTGATATCTCAAACCTAACTCGTGTACCTCATTATTTTTTTTTTATTTCTATCTTAATTTTTACCATTGTCAAATTCATTTCTCTTTAGATCAATTTCCTCTAACATAAAAATGTGAAATCGCTTCAAAATGTTGGATATTTTCAAATTCCAATTCAAGAAATGATTATAAGTTTCCAAAGGTAATTTTTAATCTCAACTATTTTGAGTTGGAGTTTGCACAATTTGGGGGCAGTGAATTCGATATTTTTAATACAAATACGGAAACTAGGAAATTTTCGCGGCTTTTGTTTTGCAGTTTTCAAAATAAATTCTACCTGGCGCAGCCCAATGCAGTTTAAATTTCTTGCTTCATCCTACAAATTTAAAGTACTTTATGATAAATGGTGTCAAACTTTAATGACAACACTTGATTTTTAAGACTTTGTCTTCTCTGAATTATGCATCTGACATTTTTTCAATCTTTAGATGAAAGAAATGAATGTCTTTGATTGATGATCATCCTTACCGTTCTCTCAAAGATAGTGTCGTACTTGCTTGAAAGGGTCATTCTGTGATCTTATAACACATTGTCTTCTTCCGTAAATGGGTCATTTACGGTGTGAGACGATCGAGTTGAAACAAGCTCACGTGCTATCGTATCAACTCGTTAAATGACCAATCAGAACTGGTTATTTTTATGAATCTACGACAGTATCCATTACAAACATCACATAAAAACGTGACGTCAAGGTGGAAAGTATATTAAAATAGGAGGGAACATGGTTTCTCCATTAAATGTTAAGACGGACGGGGACATTACTTCTCCATTTAAGGTTTTGGGATATTGAAAATCTTATTTTACTGAAAAGATAGTTACTTACATTCAATAAAAATCGAAAATCGTTATATGTTTCACTCATGTAAAAAAATATTCATCTTATTCTTTCGTTTCGCTACGCTTCACTCGAGAAAAAGACGGAATTACTTACATTCATGAAAGATATACCGATCTTTGGTCTGCTTTCATGTAAGAAGCTTTTAATCTCTGAGTTATGCATCAGAAATTTTAATAGTTATGTTTCTTGCTTTCGTTGAAGGAAGTGAACGTCTTTGATTGATGATAACCTTCATCCATTCCCTCAAAGATAGTTTTGAATTTGCTGGAAAGATTCAATCTTTGATTTGACCAAGAAGAAACTTGAGATGAAACTGAATCCAGAAAAGCTGTGTGCTACCATATTCTTAAGGTGGCTCGCTCATCAATTTTTGAATTTGTGTCAGATTTCGGAACTCCTCTGGTTTTCTCCAATTCAATAGCTTAAAGAATTTTGCACACGGACTCCCACTTTTTATTTCATGAATGTGTTTTTAGGCCCAAATTAAGACAACTGACAAGTTTCTAAAAATTCTTGATAAAACATCCTAACTTTTAAACAAAAAATAGTCCTCATGTTAAATTAAAGGAAAATCCAGAGGAATCTATTTTCCCGCCAAATTCACAATGTCTTGTATCTCTGCAAAAAGCACACGGACCTGTATTTTTCTTTTTACCATTTTATTTAATCTACGCTACTTAATCAATTAACATATGTTTCAAGAAATCCTTGAGATAAACAACATCATGAGTGAGCCTCCTTAAGATTATTTTTTAAAGTATATTTATATATGTACTCTTTTGCAGCCAGTCTTGTTTTATTTACCACAAATATATATATATA
>MJUU01001763.1:35267-53626 GCA_002080025.1 Modiolus philippinarum
AACGGGTTCGTTCATGATTGCAATGTTGACTTAGTGGTGCGATTTTATATAAGACATTCTCGTCAGGAGAAAGTGTATTTTTCACCGACTAATAACAACTTTTGTTCTCTTGTCGTCTTATTTTTTTCTTTTCTGTGCCGTACTCATGATTTGTCTTAATTTCTTTGTTTTCCGATGTTGCCACTGTCCTTGGATTATTTGTTTTAGACTGACGGTTCGATTCCCACTTACTTATTTACTAGAAGTACCAAAATTAGACCTGCTTACTAAATTAGATAATGAATAAAAATAAAATGAAAAAGAAATATATACTAGGAAATACCTTATTTATAGTTATTTCATATTTCTTACAGAGTAAAAAAATATGAGCTTTGAAATTATTTTCCCTCAATAAGAGTATACGGGTAAAATATTTTTCCTCGGTCCTTCTGTTTGTCGTTCATTAAGTTGGTAATTGAAAAATGAATTGAAAGAAAGGTTGATTGTTAATAACTTTTTAAGTCCATTTGAAATAAAATGGAAAATAATCAAACAAACACAAATACATTTTTGTATGTCCAAAAATATGTGAATATAAAAGAAAAAAAGGAGGGAAACAGGAAATGTGTCAAAGAGACAACGACCCAAAGCGCAGTAATATCAACTCAAAGCCAGCATAAGATCTTCAATGAACGGTGAGAAAACCCCACACCCAACGGCAGGTCGGAGTCGGCCCCTGAATAAAGAGTAATCAAGTTCAGCGAAATAAACATCATCCTAGACTCCCATAGACATTAAGTAAACTAACTAGAAAAAAGACACACAAAGACTAAATAAATTTCCTGACTTAGGACAGGCGCAATCCTGCTGCGGCGGGGTTAAACTAGTTTTATAGGACACAAACCTTCCCGCTAGCCAATGTGATCAATAAAAAAAACAATAGTAACTACAGTAAAATTCAGTTAGGAACAGGACTGAGTCAATTGTGAAAAATTACTCTAAAAGAACTAAATATACGGACATAGACATGAAATCACAAAAGACTACTAGCAACTAAACTGATATGCCAGCTCCAGATCCATTACCAAATGACAAATAATTTTATGTACCCTTTGTATACAGCTTCCACCAAGATCCCTTCCCGTGGGGAATTTAGCATAATGATTTCATGCATATAAAAGAATACATAAACAGAAAAGACACACAAAGGTTTAACAAATTTCCTGACTTAGGACAGGCGCAAACCTGTTGCGGCGGGGTTAAACTAGTTTTATTGGGCCCACACCTTCCCCCTACAGCCAATGTGATAAATAAAAAAACAATCGTAACAACAGTAAAGTTCAGTTGGCAATAGGACTGATTCAATTGTGAAAAATTAAACTGAAAGAACTAAATATACGGACATAAAAATGAAATCACAAGAGAATACTAGCAGTTAACTGACATGCCAGCTCCAGACCCATTACCAACTGACAAAGTAAGTTATGAACCATCAGTATACAGCTTCCACCAAGATCCCTTCCTGTGGGGAGTTTAGCATAATGATTTCATGCATAAAGCGAAATACATAACCCGTGTCCATGCAATACAGAATTTAGAAATTTAGAATGTGTTTAGTTAAAACGCAAAGACCCTATCAAAAAATCAATGTTAATACCAAAGAAGGCCATACGTAATGACTTGATGACAATACCGTAATTATAAACTTTATGAATTAGACGATTTAAAGGTTTTATAAGTTTGTTAGGCGAGTTTAAGTATTTTTTACTCTTATGTTAAACATTACCGTAAAATAAGGGATGTGAAATACCAGCCTTGATTAAATATTTACAGGTTGCATTGTATTTATGAACTAAGTCTTTATATCGATGATAAAGTCTGTTTGTTACAATTATTGATTTGAAAGGTTTGATAGAACTTGAGGTGTCAATACTCTGGCTTGTGAAGTGTCAATTTGTTTTTGTTAACACATGTTTACTTATAGTCTATATTCTTAAGAGTCGAAAGACATATATATAAAATAATTCATCTTGGCTCCAGGAATGGGAAACTTAAAAAAATGACGATCTGAATTTACATGATGTATTTCTTTATTCCCCCTAAAAAAGAAAAAAAAATACATGCAACTGTATTACATGATTTTGAAGCAGAGTAAAACTCAGACAACATACATTTAGTCAAAGCGGGATGAAATTTCAAAATTTAAAAGAAACCCTTTGAACAAAAAACTCTCCATTTTTGTCCTTTGTAATTTAATGGAATAAAATCTTCCTTACGTTTGCCAATCTCTAGTGCATTTAAAGGTAATTGTATTGGAAAAATTAATTTTACTCATTTATTAATAAAAAAAGTCTTAGTATATATCTGCAATTTTCAGTTACATTTATAAGTAAAGGAATGGAAAAAAATACATTATTAGCTCTTTAAAAACCATTATTTTTTACAGATGTGTTTCAATTTCTTCACGATGACACGCGGGTTTGCGGAATTTAGTTATTAAGTCTCTTAAAAGAAAAGTAGGGAGACTTATTGTTTTTACTCAATTTTTGCCCGTTCATTTTCTCGAAGGATTATGGTTCAATATTTTACCATCCGATCTTTACCAATTTTCACAGGAATATGTATCCAAATCCTGAAAGGTGTAATCAGATCTTGGAATTTTCAAGATGGCACCGATTGCCATGGAAACGGGAAAAAGGGCGACGAAAATTAAAGTGCTACGATTAAGATTAAATTTTATGGAAAGGTTATCTAACAGATGTGATATTGGTTTTTGCTCTCCAAGACTTCAAAATGGCAACAGTTTTAATGGAAATGCGGAAAAGGGCGGGAAAATTGAAAGTGCCCAGAAAGTGTCAGAAAGGTCACATAATTATGTAATCTTTAGGTTGAATTAAACACTGACTGAAATCTGATATAAGGGTTCGGTCGGGGAACTTAATTTCATCATCCTGATACAGTTATCATTTATTATAAATGAGTACATACAATTTCCTGGATGAATGTACTTTCAATTGACGTGTATAAATAAGTTTCAAAATTACTTGGCCGATAGCAGCAAAAGAAGAGAAAAACGAACAAAGCAAAGAATGCAATACTGCAGACAGCACCTAGAACAATGGAATTCCTGCAGAACTCCTTGGTAGTATTATGATCCGTTTTCAGAGTATTGGTCAAGACAGAACCGTCTGAAAAACATTAAAACAGAAGTTTTGTATTTCTATTGCGTCATTTTTACTCTAACCATCATTATTCCGTTTTGAATAAATAAGTTTGGTAATATAATATCTCATTTTTCTTCCTTTTCTTTTCTAACTGATGCCAAAAAATTGCAAATTTCTGTCTTGAAAGGTTTTGAGTGAAGAAATTTGACATTACCTCCCCTGAATATAACTTTTGGAGATTTTTTGTTCACATCATTGCCCAAGATGTTTATTTAAAAAAAATTGTTACGTCATTTCCAAGAGTATCTTCACTCGTAGCAATATGAGATTAATTTAATTCGGAAAACTCCATAAATTTCTGCTATCAATAATAATAATTAGCATTTTCAGCCAACTGTCAGTGGAATGAGCTTGTCTAATTTTAAATGGTACTTAAACTAGGATTATTATTGTGGGTTGAGTATATAGTTCTCTAAATAAGTTTTTACACTACTGAATTTTATATAATGTTCAAATGCTTCAGTGTCCAATATTATTGATAAAAAGTTAATATAAATAATAACACAGATCACTTGTCACCTCTTCCGACAAACATATGAGGAAAGGAAATCAAACGAGATTTACAATTGCAAGCAATAGCTGATGTCACCACAGACCGCCAATTTGATGATCTCACAAGATTCGCAGGCTCAAAATCTACCTAGAAATCAATGTTCGTTGAAATCCGAGTATGTTGAAATTTTGACGTATTTTGGCAGCCATCTTTGAAATGGCGGCCATTTGAAAATTTAAACGCACAGCATATAACTTCAGATGGCGCTCCAACTTTGTCCAAAGTTTGAAATCATTCCATCCAGATATTTCAAAATAATCGCTCGGACAAAATTTTTGGAAGAAGAAAAATAATAATAACTAGATTTGCAATTGCAAGCAATAGCCGATGTCAACCCAGACTACCAATTCGATGATACAACCTTATTCGCAGCATCAAAATCTTTCTTTGAAATCGGACAACGTTGAATTTTTGACGTATTTTGGCGGCCATCGTGGAAATGGTGGCCATTTGAATTTTATTTTTGTAAAAACATTTCTCCTTATATTCATACCAAATTTCATTAGATTACATCCAGGGATTAAAAAAATCGATCAGACAAAATTTATTGGAAAAATAAAAAGAGCTACATTTGTAATTGCAAGCAATAGCCGATGTCACTGCACACAACCAATTACATGATTCCATCTCATTTGCAGCGTCAAAATCTACCTAGAAATCAATTTTTGTTGAATTCCGACATTGATGAAATTTTGACGTATTTTGTCGGTCATCTTGGAAATGGCGGTCATTTTGAAAATTTTAAACGCACAACATCTAACTTCAGATGGTGATCAAACTTTGTGCAAAGTTTGAAATTAATTCATTCAGCCATTTCAAAATAATCGCTCGGACAAAGATCATTGAAAGAAGGAGAAGAAGAAAAAGAATAATCAGAAGAAACTTAGAATAACAACATGTCATCCCTACAAAGTCTGGGGAGACATGAAAACTAGATTTGCAATTGCGAGCGATAGCTGATATCGCCCCTGGCAGCCAAATCGATGATTCCATCCTATTCGCAGCGTCAAAATCTACCTAGAAATCAATTTTCGTTGAAATCCGACAAAGTTGGTATTTTGACGTATTTTGGCGGCCATCTTGGAAATGGCGGCCATTTTGAAAATAAAATATTAAAACGCACAAATTAAATGATTGTAATCTAACTTTGTATCAAGTTTCATAAATTTCTTATCATTCATCACTGAGTTATAGTCTGGACAAACATAATTAAAATAAAAGAGAATAATAATAATAATAAGAAGAAGAAGAATAAGAAACGCAGGAATAATAATACGTCGTCCGTACTACGTATGGAGCGACAAAGTAAAAATAATAAAAAAAAGAAGAAATGAAATCTGGAATAACAACATGTCACCCGACTTCGTCTTGGGTGACATAATAAGAAGAATAATCAAAAGAAACGTAGAATAACAACATGTCATCCCGACTACGTCTGGGGTGAAAAAATGAGTGCATTATTATAACCCCAGCTTGAAAAGTGGGTGGTATATAGTGATTGGGTTGTCCGTCCATCCGTCCGTTCGTCCGTCCGTCCGCCTGTCTGTCCGTCCGTCCGTCCTTCTTTCCGTCTTTTCGT
Organism: Modiolus philippinarum; assembly: GCA_002080025.1. Taxonomy (NCBI): domain Eukaryota; kingdom Metazoa; phylum Mollusca; class Bivalvia; order Mytilida; family Modiolidae; genus Modiolus; species Modiolus philippinarum. Next base: position 40,603 of record MJUU01001763.1, read on the forward strand.
CCGTCTTTCCGTCCGTCCGTTACACCTGAGGGTACCCATCTCTTATCCGCTACTCCTCCTGAACGAATAAATGGATTTTCATGAAACTTGAACACAGTCTTAATGACATAATGTAGATGTGCACCTCCTATTTCAGAATTTGATTTGATCAATCTTTGGTGTTTCCCATAGCAAAACATCCGTAACTCCTCCAGAACCACTGAATAGATTTTCATGAAACTTTAGCACAGTCTTTATGACATTATGTAGATGTGCACCTCCTATTTCAGAATTTGATTTGATTGATTATTTGGGTTTCTCAAAGCAAAACATCGACTAATCTATTACGTTACAAGTGGGTACCCATCTCATTTCCGCTACTCCTCCCTAACCACTGAATAGATTTTCATGAGGCTTGAACACAGTCTTTATGACATAATGTAGATGCGCACCTCCTGTTTCAGAATTTGATTTGATTGATTTTTGGAGTTTCCTATAGCAAAACATGCATTTAGCCATTACTTAACAAGTGGGTAACCATCTCTTATCCACTTCTCCTCCGTAACCATTGAATAGATTTCCTTGAAACTTAAACACAGTCTTTATGACATGATGTAGATTTGAAACCTCCTATTTCAGAATATGATTTGATTGATTTTTAGGGGTTTCTCATAGCAAAACATGGACTCGGCCATTACGTTACAAGTGGGTACCGATCCCTTATCCGGTACTCCTCCGTAACCACTGAATAGATTTTCATGAAACTTTAACACAGTCTTTATGACATAATGTAGGTGTGCATTTTCTATTTCAGATTTTGATTTGATTGATTTGTTTTAGTTTCCCTTCGCAAAAGATGGACTCAGCCATTACATTACAAGTGGGTACCAATTTCTTGTACGCTATTCCTCCTGAACCACTGAAAAGATTTTCATGAAACTTTAAAACTAGTCTTTATGACATACCTCCTATTTCAGAATTTGATTTAATTGATTTTTGCGGTTTCTCATAGCAAAACATGTACTTAGTCATTACATTACAAGTGAGTACCCGTCTCTTATCCGCTAATCCTCCTGAACCACTAAAAAGATTTTGATGAAACTTTGACACAATCTTAATGACATGATGTAAATGTGCGCCTCTTATTTCAGAATTTGATTTGATTTAATGGGGGTGCGGGGGTATTTATTAGTGACCTTTGCTCACAGTTTTTCTAGTTTCAAAAATGTCAACATCAAACTATCAAAACAAAACAACGTGAAGTTCAGTCGCTTCAGATTTACTGTAAAGTGCAAACAGGGAATCACCTTACTGGCGCCCACAATGAAAATAATAACCTATTTGGATGATGGCCTCTCAAAATATTTGATTCTAATGATGCTGATGAGGGATTATTCCTTGAAACACGTGTACAGCATGGAAAATTTTACTGTTTATTATGCAACATGCGTATTTTTATTATTTCATGACTTAAACATCTATAATATCCGTATATATTTAGATTAAAGAAAAACAAATTTTAACGACAATTTTGTTTATTGTCAATAAGCAGTTTTTGAAGTTTTCATAATTTCAATTGTACATGAATGGAAGGGGGCTAAATTGCTGAAAGACATTATGAAATCTAACACCAGGGGAAGTGCAAGACAGGAGAATCTCAAACCACTAGGGTAAGATTTCCAGTCTCGGACGAAGCTTGCTGAGTCCGAGATGATTGAAATCTTACCCGAGAGTGTCTGAAATTATCTTGTCTTGCACTTCCACTGGTGTTAGATTCTAAATGTCTTTCAGCATCAACATCAGTTTGATACCATGTACCAAGAATACGGATGTTACAACTCTTCTTTTGATTTAAAGTACTTTTTATTAGTATACCTCATTGATCGTCGTGAATATCAATACAAATACCACAAGTGTCGAAACAACGGCAGTAGAATACCGAAGGAACAAATCAAGTGATGATTACAAAAATCAAAGTCCAAAGACATGGCAAAACGGAAGCAGAGAAAAACAAAGACAAAACAAGGACTTGAGACAGCCACTAGGCACGGAAATAAAAAGATAACATTAAGAACTAAAGCACTTATAGCTTGAACTTCCATAAAAACCGGGAGTGTCATGAGGTGCTCAGGAAGGGTAAGCATGTCCTGCTCCACTGAGCGGCACACGTCACAATATCAGTGATTCAATCCAGGGTTGAGTCAAAACCGGTTATGTCAAATCCGTGAAAATGTGAAATCTAGCTGAAAATGTTTGCCTTTTATAGCATTGTCATCGGATTTCATATATTGATCCGGTCATCCAATCGTCATTCCATCCATACAAACGAGGAATGTCGAATTATGCGCTCTGTACTATCGCTAAGACTCGATATTCCTACCGAATCAACGTTTGTTCCCCTAGAAAGAATAAACACTGTGTAGAAGTATTATAATTTCAAGACTAATTAAATTGTTATTTATATCACAGAAATACATTGAAATGTTTAATATCATATAAGTTAAATAGGTTTGAGTCTCGGTTTCAGATTCGGCTTACGGTGAAAACACCTGTCAACCTGTTCTCTATTTTGTATTTTGTTACTTATTACCAATTGGCCGATGTCTCTGCTGGTGGAGTCTTAGTACCCATAGGTATTCACCAATCCAGAAGCCAATGCTAAAGTGCTACATTGAAAAATGAATTTATTAGAAACTAGCAATTTTTAAAGTTACAAAAAATAAAGTAAAGGGTGTCTACCTCTTACATATCTCTGTTTTTACATGCTTTAGCTGATTTTGAATTTTCTATTTAAATCAATTTGGTCATTTTCTCTCTATCAGCTTTTACGCATATTTCAAATTATGGATTTCCAAGTCTTTTGATTTCACCTGCACTTAAGATACAAAAATTGTGCAAATGTCCATAGCAGAAACAAAATTCATAGTAACTTCGGTATTTTGTTATTTGTAATAAATCGTGTTTTAACAGGGTTACTGCCGATGACTACTTAATAACATGATGATTGTTTGCCAAAGCCTTCGGGAGTTTTGAGTTTAATTTTCCATCCGCAGTGCGGTTGTGTTTTACTAGCAGACTAGGCTCCTTGGGCTAGCCGGCAGCTTAACGGCGAGCACTCTTTGACCCTTCTTTTAGAATTACGTTTTGTCTTTTTCTTTTCAAGATAGTGGTCATGCAATTAGAAGCCTACCTGTATTTGGTTTTATTTATATGTTTATCATACTATGGGGAAATGGAACAGATAAAGGAAAGGTTTGAGTACCAATTAACCTGTTTAACCCTAACGCTGGCTTTGGCCAGTGCTAGTACCAAATCCGGCTATCATGAGTTCCTATCGTTGTATACGTTCGTCTTTTGTGTTTTTATTGACGTTTCAAGGTAAATTGTGGCATGTGATTGAAATTTGCGGCCATTGTGAGTGTTTCCTGTCATTTTTCTTCGCAATTAATAACATTTACTTTATCTCATCTTTTTTTTTATGCAACAACACACAGTTTACATGCAAACAGTAGTATCACGTTCGATTCAGAAACAATGTATAAATTTATTTGGCATTAAAAGAAGGAAAAAATCTTCATAATGCAAATGACTAGCTGATATCAACATGATCAAAACAATGTAGAGTTTTTTTATATTTATTTTTAAAATTCAGTCTGTGGTCATATATAGAGGATACGTCTTTTGGAAAGCTGAAAATCTTTAAAAATGAAAAAAAAAGATGTATAAATATAGATTAATCCACAAGATCCCGTTCATTACCATATTTTATCTACTAGAGATAGTTTAAGATTTTAATTGCGGAGCTTGTCGAGCATTAAATTCTTAAATTTACTATCGAACTATCGAGAGTATATAAAATATGGAAATAATCGGGATAAAGTGGTGTATTCTTTTTCTCTAATGATAAACATCGAGAATTGTATTCCGAATAGATTTGGATGGCTTTATTCAACATATGGTAAATAAGAAAATTTATCTAACAGGCCAAAACCTGTTTAAACTTGACAAATCATTAGAGAAAAAAACATATAATTCTACTTTTCGGTCATTGTAGGTGTTTTCTGTTATCTTTTCATATTAATTAATGGGTTATTATGTTTCGCTTAAAAAACGATTTTTTTCTTAACAATTATTATTTAAAGCCAAGAATGGATACACTCATACTTTCAAATTCTGAAATCCCCTTTTTTAATAGGGTCTGGATTGCAGCATATTTAAGAAAAATTTGTCAGTTTATGTTATGTTTGTTGACGATCCCAGATAGCGCTGGTATAAAAAAACAAGGATATAATGTTGCTCGACATTTAGCAATGAATTCTGATCAAACCAGTGCTAGGGGACGTCTTGAACTTCATATGAGGTATGAGCACAGCTCATCTTTGAAGGCCTCATGGTGACTTCAAGATAAAGAACAACAAATAAAAGCATTGTTTCAATGCTTGGTTTTGCCATGTATTTTTGGAGACTTTGACTCATGTGCATTTACTCCATATCCTTTCATTGTTAATTCAATGCTTTCTCTTTTTGGACAGTTTGCAAAAATTTGGCAATATTCTTTCACAAAGCATAACAGTATGATGAAAATTTGTTGTTTACAGAATGTTACACCAGCTATCAAAGTCATGGCGAATGTTTAAGTGGGCTCGTGTAATGATGCTATTGTTCTTCCTTTAAATTAAAAAAAGGTCTCAGACTGTTCATTAGCTTGTGATTGACGGTCGTCTTCCTGTGATTGCTCGAATATTGTTTCGTTCTTGTTGCTAAGGCTCATTCTGTGCGATGATCCAACAGAAACTCGTGGAGAAACCAAGCCAGAACTAGTCGTTTTTCCTCTTCCTCTTGACTACAAAAAGCAAAAAAATTATATATCAGTTAGGTTCTGAGGATTAAAATTTTTCCTAATTTAATGTTTAATGGGGGTAATAACCGGGAAAATTGTCGATGATCATGACTTGGTACAGGCATTGCAAAAGAATTTGCCAAACATCCCCTTTCATTTCGGTATTGTCCGGTTATAACAGCAATTGTTATTGAAAGGTCGCAGACAGTTAAAAAAATGATCATCTCAGTTCTAAGCAGAAAAGAATCTTGAATCAGAGTTCAAACCGACATTTCAAATCTTTCCACAAGGGACTGATATCTATTTAAGAACTTTGTAATGATCGTATGAAACGGAATTTTATGAAACATTGATTAATAAGGCGGTCATAGAGCTAATTATTTCTTAAAAGAATTCTGTAAAATTTGTGCTAGCTCTCTCGTAACGAATCAACTGTGAAACATACTCTTCGTAAGCAGTGGAAGCTGGAATATTACTGTCCATGTTTTAGTAAAGCACTAGCTTTGTTAAAAAAATAACTAACTCAGATTAAGATTGCCATATCAGACATTAATAAATCTAGGCAAGATTTTTAGTGTTTGAAATTTTTCCTTTTTTGATTTTCTCCCCCTCCTTTTCGAGGACTTGAACTTACTATGAGGTATGAGTAAAGCTCATCGTAGAAGACCGCGTGGTGACTATAAGTTGAAGATAAAGAATAAAAGCGCTATCCCATTGCTTGTTTCTACCACTTATCTGTAGAGACTTTTTTCATGTGCATTTACCTCATATCCTTCCATTGTTATTTTTGATATGTGGTACAGATTGTGCTATGCATCCTATTTATTTCTTACGAAAAATATAACAAAAAGGCAAATTACTGAAAATATTTGTCATTAATTAAGTGAAAAAAAAATAATCGCAAAAAGTGTCAATATACATATACATAGATGGTATACATTTTAGAGTTCCAAACAGAAATAATTATTTTCATTTTCAAATAACTATATCCGATATGATATAGAGGATGCTTTTGCATCTAGACACGTCTTGTATGATTTTTTTTTCGGATTGTGATATGGTTAGAGCTTGCAAAAAGTGAAAGGTGAAAAAAGTAAAAACAAGTGACAGAAAGAAATGGCCTTATTACTGTCTAATTTGCTCAAAAATAAAAACATTTAAACAGCTCAAACATGAAATTTTTAGCAATCCATTTTAATCTAAAAAGACAGCAAGTTCATATAACACTATGGACAATTTACGAGAAGTACTCAAATTTTGGTAGTGTCACACGTGCCCATATTGTTCAAGGATTTTAAATTGTAGGGTATCTCTTTATCATGATATCCAGATTCATGGTCTGCACTCCCTAATTTGTCACTGTGTAAGAGTTATCCCTCTTGGATGTGGACAAACAAAAATATCCAGTACTTCAAAGTTAGTGTTTTATTCAAATAGAATGAATTAAACTTTTAGTGATTTTTTTTTATTGATCAATATATTTCATAAATCATCTGATATAAAAAAAATCATGTCATACTATCAATTATTTTACTTAACAACCATGGAATCAGTTGCCTGCCACTGACAGAAATATTTTATTTCCGTATGCCATCCCTGTTTAGAAATAATTCAAATATTTCCCTTCCGTTGCTTCAAATGTTGACAACTTTGATTTTCTCAGAAATAATTAGTTTTTTAAGAAATTCACATTAGACAATTTCTGTTTTTTAAGTGCTCAGTACAACTGGGAATGGGGAACAAGTAAACATCCATACCGGGATCAGTCTAAAAGTCTAAACTAGGGAGTGCAGACCATGAACCTGGATATGGTCTATTATTATCGAATACTTACTTTATTTTGAATATGATTCCTTTCTTGAGAACACAAAAAAGGATTACGAGCCCAACAGCAGCAAAATAAAATGAGTGCAAATAGAACTACGAATGCTATGGTGCAGAGAAGAGCAAAAACAAGAACATTCATGTGCGACTTAACTGTTATGTCATGTAATTCATTCTGAGTATTGTTCAAGTAATAACGGTCTGGATCTGAAAAAGATGTAAAAGAGTCAATAATTTAGAGTTGTTGCAAAAATATTTTGGAATTCTGCCTTGGATAGAATTTCATAATTTTTAAGCTAGTAAGTTCTTTATATTATCATCCGCCCCCACCCCACCCAAAAAAATATTCATGTAAATTAATTTATTTCGTGGTTTTAGGAAAATTTCATATTTCGAGGATTCTTAAATTCATGGTTTGAGTCTGCCCTCAAAAACCACGAAAATTGGTATATCACTAATAATAATAAATTCACAGTAATCCTTTTCAATGTAAAACAAAGCCAATATTTGTGTTAAGGAGGTTCGTTCCTCATGATTTGGGATTTTTGTCAGATTTTCGGAATTCTCGGTTTTATCCATTAAAAAGTATAATAATTTTTTGTCCATTGACCCCCTAATTTTTCCCATAATTCATTTTATACATCTTTGTGAGCATTGTGCAAAAATTCCATTGGATTCTATTTATTCTGTCATATTCATTCATTGCTCAAACCTTGTTAATGACAATACTATGACAAATCAGAAGAGTTCGGTTTCCCGCCAAATTTTCAATAACTTAAATCTCAAAAACTAGATCATCAACCTATCATTTTTTTTCACTAAAATTGATTCTATTTTAATTTGCTAACATAAAATCATGTTTATTTGAAATCCTATTTATTTGCAAATGGAGTAGGGAACCCCCTTAAAAATTGGAATTTTGTTGTCTATGACGTCATGAAGTTAAATTAACACTGACAGGATATACAGTAAATGAACATAAGACAAAGACTCTAGAAATGCATGACAGAACCAAGCAATGGGACAACGCTTTTATTGTTGCTCTTTATCTTGAAGTCACTAGTGCATTATAGAAATTAATTGTTAACAGAGCAGGACATGCTTACCCTTCCGGAGCACATGTCAATCTCAGTTTCACTTGAGTTTACACTGTGAGTGCTTTGTTTTGAATGTTGTGATTTCTGTTTCTGTGATTTGCGTCTGTCTAGCGTCGTTGTTTTGTGTCTGGCGTCATTGTTTTCTGTGTTCTTGTTTTTGCAATGCCTTTGGACTTCGATTTTTGTAAATTTCACTCCTTTGTTCCTTCGGTATTCTACTGCAGTTGTTGCACTCTTAATTAGATATCCTTTTTAGAGGATGTAATGTTTCAATGCAATAGGATATGTTCCCAACAGTTTTTTAGTCTCTTAACAGATGCTACAAACACGTTAATTTTAGATAAAGCAATTCCTACTCAGAATAAGTAATAAATAAAAAAGTAACATTTAATTTTTGGTGAAAGCTCCAGAAGAAATTTTAATGAATACTTGTGTTAAGGATAAATAACAAAGTACCGATGTTACAGTAAATTTAAATTCTGCATATGGCAATTTCGACAACTTGTCACTTCAATGTAGATTAGATTAAAACGAATCCAGAAACCAAAATATGCACAAAACCCGAGAGTGAACAAATAACCAAATGGATCTAAATTAAAAGCCAAAAAACAGCTTAGGTCGGGGCTTTGCATGAGGGAGATGCTCCTTAGCTTTCAATAAATTTCACAAATTTAGATAGTTCTTAATAAAATAGGTCTTCCAGCCGGCACCAAGGTACTGGACTACTGGGTTGGGGAATAACTTTTGGGACTAACAGTCCACCAGCAGAGGCATCGATCCAATTGTAATAAAAAGAAAGTACAAAAGTTACTGCAAATTTATTTTCTACATATTGCCATTTCGACAACTTTTGTCTCTCAAGTGAAGATAAGATCAAAACGATTGGAAATCCAAAAACAAAATTAAAATCCAAGTATAAATATGATTGTGAATAATATTTTGTACAAAATATAGCGTAATGGACAGTGTGTAAGAGTAGCAATCCAATAAGTTTATTGGACCTGCGGGCCTCTGTCTGTTCTTTCTCTCACATAATGGACAGTTATCGTCTTTTCTCCTTTACAGGACAAATAACCAAAGGGACCTCAATTCAAAGCCAAATTCAGATCAATTTTGCACTAAGCTCTTCAAGCCTACCAATGTCATTTTGAACCGTTGCTCTTCCCTTCTTATATGTCATTGTTTTATTCCTATTTCATTCATGCTCTCTTTTATGGAGTTATATTTCATTACTTACAATTTAGCCTTTCAATGGCAACATTTTTTGTTTTTGCATATTCATGTATATTCCACTGTAACAATTTCAAAATAAGCAAATATTAAGAATACGAAAATACCCTAGATGCAAAATAAACTGTTAATTTCATTATGATATACATGTGTTTCATTAGCAGCAATAGTATTAAAAATAAGGGGAGCAATTTTCTAAAAAAAGCCTAAAAAAAGTACTCATTACAAAAAGTATCAAAAAGGAAACCAGATACAGTACCAAAGACTTCCACCAAGTGCAATTCATGGACTGAAGCCTCAGTGCATATAAATATGTGTTTATAAAACACAAGGTAACATTCATGTTTGACAAGCCCGAAGACTTAATCATGCTTTTTTATGATAATATGATCTCAATATGTACATTAAAATACAAAGAGATGAAATAAATAAAACTAAATACCTGTAACATTCATCTTCTTGGTCTACCTAGAAGTAATTGAAGCACTGCAACTAATCCTGGATTTTAATACTAGCAGAACATTTCATGTGGCGTTACATGGCACAAACATGTTTTGAAATGATACATATTTACATGTTTTGATTTTCGTCTGCAAAACTGTGAAAATCAAGGTTAATATGTGAAAACAAGGAATACAAAGTTATGTTACCGTACTCTAGGACATAAAATCGTCAGTAATCATTGAATATGTTGAATTTAAAAGGAAATACGAAAAAGGTCTCAAGGGTGCCTTGACATGAAATCTCAAAGAAATATTTATAAATTCAATATACGCATGCACAATCAATAACAGCGTAAGGAGTGCTGGAGCACATTGTATTAAAGCTCACAATGTATGCTCTCTACACATTTCAGTTATGGTGTGCTTGTTTTTGAGAGAATATCTCATATGGACACAATATCATGCTTTCACATTTTGTCATTTTATTATTATTTTTTTGTAATTTCCAATTTCTTTTCTGACCATTTGTTTTTAGTGCCAAAAATCTCTTGTTTTATTATGCCTGGTTCTCTTGCAATTGACTCGATGAGTTCCTTGTTGTTGTTTATATTTTGTGATTGTCTTTTAATGAGTCTTTTTGTCGGGCATCAGATGACAGCATTTGTAGGAGCACTTTTGCAGTTAATTTTATGTGTGTTGATAACCCCGCATTCAGGAACAATGAAAAGATACATTGAGGTAGGATTGCTCAACATTTAGCAATAAATTCCGCTCAAACCGGTGCTTGGAGCTGTCTTGAACTTACTATGCGGTATAAACATAGCTCATTGTTGAAGGCCTCATGGTGACTCCAATGTTCCATTGCTTGGTTTAATTAGGTATTTATAGATACTTGTCTCATGTGCATTTACACTAAATGCTTTAATTGTTAATTGGACATTTAAACAAATTAAGATTCAATAGGTAAAGTGCATTTAACATTATGAGTATAATAAAAGCATAACGATTCAAATGGCGGCAACAAATGATTCAGATCCCGATTTCGTAACACTAACTCCTTAATGAAGTAAATAATCCGTAAACATGTTACTCCTGAATTTAGTAATGCGGTCATTAGCAGATATGTTTTGATCTTGTTTGGCCATTTTGATCTTATCACGATCCTAACAGACTTAACACAATTGTGTTAAGACAGTGTAGGATTTTAAGTCCGATTTCAAGATAATTGACTTCAAGAACGATCAAGACCTGTTAAGATAGTTTAAGATTAAACAAGATCCGTTTGTTAATTGCGTTCGGGAACAATCAAGCCGAATAAAGTTTGTTAAGATCAAACAAGATCCGGAACTTAACACATCTTGATCGCCCTTGAATGCAGTTATCTTGTTTGATCTTGATATACTGAACAGGTCTTGATCGTCCTTGAAAGCAATTATCTTGAAATACAATTGAATATTTTACACTGTCTTTACAAGATTGTGTAAAGCCTGTCAAGATCGTGATAAGATCAAAATGGCCAAACAAGATCAAAACATATCTTCTAGTGGGTTTAGCAGAAATAGTAATATTAAGATGAATCTTATTGTTAATCCTGGAATATCAAATTGATCTCCAATCTAGTACCTGGTGATAAAAAAAGATTTTTTAAAATATTACTTAGTCTGATAAAAATCTAACTGCCATAATCAAATGTGGTTTTAAATATTTTCAAAATATTGCTAGGTTATATTATTACGTAAGCTTAAGAACCGAAGATGTCTAAAATAATTTCCCTGATGATATGTAAAGTTTAAACCGGTTTTGACCCGTTAGATAATTTTTTTTATTCAACGTATTTTGAATAAAGCCCCTTGCTATTTCCCGCAAAATCTATTCGGAATACAATTCTCGGTGTTTATCTTTGAGAAAAAGATTACACCACTTCATCCCGATTATTACCTTATTTTATCCACTCTCGATAGTTTAATTTCAAAATTTCAAAATGCTCGGCTAGCTTCGCAATTAAAATTTTAAAATTTAACTATCTCTAGTGGATAAAATATTGTAATAAACGGGATCTTGTGGTGTAATCTATATTTATTACATATTTAGCGAAGATATGTTCTGTTTTGCAAATGTAATATGGCCGGAAGTCAACAGTCCATATTATATACCTAGTCTGATATGGCTATATCAGACCGCCTCGTTATAAAATATCCATATCAGACCGGTGATATGACTATTTTTGCCCGGGTGTGATGATAACTTCTTATCGGAAGTATATAATAAATAGATTAAAACATGGCCTTTTCCATATCTGTACGGTTATCATATATGGGAGTCTCGGAATGATAATTCTGCTTATATGGAAAAGGCCATTTATAGGGATTTTGTTCCATGTACATTTACTCCATATCCCTTTATTTGTTTATGTATTAATCTCAATATATAGTCCGGCAATAACGTAAGTGCCAGAAGATGTTTCAAAAAGTTACTGAGTCTGGTAATAAGGTAAGATGTTTCGAAATGTTATTTACCCTTAAGAATAACAAAGAGCTCTTCATATTATTTGCATCTCCCTCATGCAAAGTTCTGTCCTTAGCTGAGTTTGGCTTTCTGTTCAGATGCTTTTGATTATTTGTTCTCTATCAGCCTTTGCATACCTTTCGATTTCTGGATTTCAAATGTTTTTATCTGCACTGATGAGACATCATTTGTCAAAATGACCATATGCAGAAAGAAAATTTACAGTAACTTCGGTATTTTGATATTGATGAACAAACAATGACTCACAAGGACATAATCACATATGCGTTTTCTTTTGAAGGGCTTTGCAGAAAAAAACTTTATGCTGCTAATCTCTTTTGTGTTTATGAAACACTATTTCAGTGCCAGGAGTGAGGATGGGTTATTTAAAACCTTTTTTCAGAAAACGGTTTTAAAGATTGTGCAGAATTTAGGCCAAAGTTGACAAAAAGGCATAAAATGCATGGGTGTACCATAGAACACATGTATCGCCTACACTATATATATTGAAGATTTCCTGTGTTTGATTTTGAAAAAGAAGCTGAATGAAATTATGATGCATATCTACAATATATACTGAACAATTCCTCCAAGTTTGGAAGAAAAATACACATTCTTAGGACTTGTGGATAATGGAGTCCTACACTCAGATTTGATAATCTAAAAATTTGGAAAACAATAAAAAATAAAAACAAATAAATATATGGCGTACATCTACGATATATTCTAAACCATTCTTGCACATTTGGTTGTAAGCAAGCGGTTAAGAGGAGTTCCAAATACTATACCCTTAAGACTTCAATAAGCTAAAATGACAAATTCCTAAAACAGCTTGAAAATCTGAAAATAAAAAAAACAAAAATGACGAAAACCAAACTGTATATGGTGCACAGCCTTAATTTTTACTTAAGAATTCCAAGTACCGAGAAAAATACCAAGTGGTTAAGTGGAGTTGTAGATAATGAAAGCACATCCTCAAGACTTCAATAAGCTTAAATGACAAGGTCCAAAAACAGCTTAGGGATATGTAGTAAATGAATAACTAAATACCGAAGTTACTGTGAATTTAAATTCTGCATATGCGCATTTCGACAACTTATGTCTCT
>MJUU01001763.1:76375-117384 GCA_002080025.1 Modiolus philippinarum
CCCCCAAAAAATGCAAATCACTACAAAAAAGAAAAAAAAACACTTAATTAAAAAAAACAAACATAAACAATTCAAAAGATTTTTATTATGACCACCAACAGAAAAAACATCTTTTTGGGCGATGCATGTCATATTATCAAAAAGTACTATCAATAAAATGGTTGGTATTTAGTTAATTGCCTAGATTTCGTTTTCTCTCAATAACCAGAATTTGTTTAATTCTTGATCACTCTCATCTCATATGTATTGTCGGGAGACCATGGAGATAAATGGTCGAAAAGGTTGTTCTCAGTACCAATCAGTGCAGCATTGCTTTTTAATATGAATTTGCAATACAAAATGACTATGTGTTTGATTGGAAAATTAAAGAATTAAAAATTAGTTTACTATGTAAAAAAGACTTTTGCATCCATCCTCTTGGTCCTTTTGTATCAATCGATACTGATGCTGAAAGAAAGGTGAATAACATCTTTTTCAAAACTGTCAATAAACTGTCAAACCAAGACAAATAACACAAAGTTCATTTTGTTTAGCACAACTGAAAACTTGTCATTCAATTCTAGATATTTCTGATATAAAAAACAAATGCAAAAACAACAACAAAAAAAAAAAAAAAACAAAAAAAAAAAAAACAAAACAAAAACAAAAAATTTAAAAACAAAACAAAAATGTCTTTCCATTTAATTTACAATATACGTAGGTCTTAAACTTTGCTATTTGTATTACTTTATATATATATATATAGATTATTTGTGATCTTCTAGTTTTATAGATGCTCTTCCGAATGTTTTAATTTCTGAAAAACAGCTCAATATAGATATTCCTCCACTTTCAATGCTTTGATCATATGATACATTGACATGAATTACAAATGAAAGAATTTTGGATAACATGCTGTTTAAGTATAATATTATATCAAAGAATTTTGAAATATTTGTTTACTTTTAATGTTTTGTATTTGTTTTTGTTTTTGTTTTTGTGTTTATTTTTTATTTTTTTTTTTGTTGGTTGTTTTCTTACCTTATTTTTGTTTTTGTTTTTTTTTTCTTTCGGGGTATTTTTTCTTGTGTATTGCTTTTGATTTTTGTTTAATTTTATTTATCTTTATATTTTAATTTTTATATCTTTTGTTTCCTTTTTAGTCTTCGCTTTTGATTTGTTTATTTACATGTCATTGATTCTTTTGTTATGTTCTCTTGAAATATTTTTTATTTTGTATTCCACTTTTTTTCAAATGTTTGAAAAAGCTGTTGCATTTTATTGTTTACTATTTTACATTCTAATATGACTCTCTTCTTTCGCTTTGGAAACAAAGCTTTGTTCTAATTCCACCAACATTTTTAGCACATGCGTATATTTTGTTACAAAAGGACATTCGTAATGCATAATTTCACATTTTATTCATCTCAATATTCATTTAATTTTGCATAAATAACGTTTCAAATAATGAATCAACCCCGAAATCAACATCAAATAATGACAATATTAGAAATTTACAACAGTTACTAAATTAAAGACTCGGAGCTGAAATTGACATAACCGTGACCTAGCAACGAATGTGCTGTTGTTATGAAATCTTATCTATGTTGCATATCATGCTCTACGATTTAAATATAAAGTTTTTTTTAAATTTTTTATCGCTAATAAATTTATAAATATGAGTTTTATTCCCATTCTTTCCTATTTTGGCTTCACAAATAACATAACTAAGCAGTCATATAAATCCGAAACATAACCAGCTCACATTTATACCCGCTTCGATTTCAAAATATCCGTATTTTGTATGTCTTATAACAGATTATTTGTATAAATTCATAAGCTTATAGGCCACTTGCATTAATAAAACAACGAATAAAGATTTTTTTATGTCCATTTATATGTGTTTGTATGCAGTTTTCCGACATATATCAATTCTAGTGCAAAACAGAGTATTGCTCTCTAAGAGCCTTATATTTGTCCTCATTTTATACCTCGCTATCGCTCGGTATAAAATATTGACAAATATAAGGTCTGCCTATGTTCTAATTCGCATAGAGCCCGCTTGCAATAATCTATTTCTTAATTAATCCGTAAATTTTATTTTATCTTCTAACTTCAAGCTAAAAATGATTTCATGTGTAAATTATTTTAATTATTCATAATTATTTTTAATTATATGTTTTTTCCTTTCGTTTTTGTACTTTTTATTTTGCATGATTTTACAGCATACCATTTAATTTCCTTATTTTCTCATCAGCATCGCTTTAATTTTCACTGAGTATTCAAGTTTCAACGTAAAAAATTCTATGTATCAGATTTTTATAAATTAAAAAATAAAAACAGGTAACATACCTCCATACATGGAGTTTCCATCTCATTGTAAATTTGCAACTGCACAGACGTATTTAAAAGATTGATTTTTTTTTCGAAAAGAGAAAAAAAACTGTCAGAAAAGATAAATTTCTAAAAGAAACCAAAAATCATAAATCTACAATTATTGGCAATAGGGTCTGTAAGTCTCGTCATGTGACCCCGAGAATTCACGATAAAATTGCAATTTGAAAACGTGTCCCGCCTAAATATGACGTTGCAGCATTATGACGTCCAAATTTGTGATTGAAACGTCATATGTACAATTTAGGTGCCCGGAAGTTGCAAATTGAACCAGACTTGCAGACCCTATATAAGGATCACATACAGACAGAGAATGTTAATAACGAGGACGAAACATACATATTGTAATACAAACGTCACAAAAATGAAGCACTATCAGTGTGAACACCTAAAAATACAGAAGTGTCATCAGGTGCTCCCGCAAGTATTACCATGGACTGTATGGGTCAATCACAAAAGTAAAAAATAGTGATCTACCCACGTTTGTCATTAAGTATGGATTTTAAGTTATACAAGGTGACAATATTAAAGGTAAAGGTACAGGTATGACGCTGATGTTGGTGTGTCAGTCGTCTCTTTCATTTTGGGTAGACGAGATATAAATAATCCTTAAGGTAGATCGACACTAATACACGGCGCATTCGATTTGTGCATTTGCGAAACACAAGTCGGATGCGGAATTGATTTTCAAGCCGGAATAATCCTCATTTGGCCTTTTCATTGTGGCGTCATAATAGATTGACATACACTTTTCCGCGAATTAGCTCCCTTTTCCCTTAAATATTGTCTATTTCGTATATTATATAAAATATCTCTCTTAACCAAATGGTGACATATAGATTTTTAAGCTCAACATACAGCTGAAGTATATACCTCTGAAATATCAAAAAATAAAAAAAATCTATCTGATATTTATTTCATATGAAAGCTTAACAATAGGCGTGTTCTCACAGTTCCCTATATATTCTTTGTAAATATCCCTAAAAATATTGAATTTATCCTAGATTTTAAAGCCTGATAACAGGAAAAGATGATCGGTGACATATCATTTTTACTTTATTTTTTGAAACATTGGACTTTGCAATACTTTAAGATACAAAAAATCTGTCTGATATTTTATTATGCTCGAACTACCTTAAATCAAGATAATACCGTATAGCGGGTTATTTTGACGGGTGTAAAATTTGGCGGTTTTAAAGAGAAAAAGTAGACGAAAAAATTTCGCGGTTTTTATTTTCGCGATTACGTATAATACATAATAAAACATTTCCCTTGTTACTAAATAGAAGTGAGTTTCGGTTTGTAATAAGTGTTGATCAACATGAAATAATAAAGAAAAGAATGATAATTATCCTTTGATTTCAAATATTTTTATTGCCATTAATCAAGTATTTGGTAACTAACATGTAATTTATATTAGTACCCGCGTTTTCAGTAATTTTAAATATTTGTCATGTACACAGCTTGGCCTGAATACAAGCTTTAGACATGCACAATACATAGAGATATCCAAGCCGTTATGATAAATATTAATTAATTGCCAAAGGTAATAATTGAAAAAAAATGTTATAAATTTCATATACTTGTTTAAATATATAAAATGTAGAATAAAATTTGGCGTAATTTATTTCGGCGCTTTAAGCTGGACCGCTAAAATACGCCAAAATTAGCACCCCGCGAAAATAACCCGCTATACGGTACATCGTCTATGTCACGAAGAACTGATTAAAATGTTAGAGTTTCTGACTAACAATATTTTTTCCAGTTTGGAAGACTTTTTTTCAACAGACTATCGGAATTTCAGTGGGCACAGACTTTTCACCTCTCTAGGAGATCTATTTCTCCACTTATATGGTGCTGAATTCATCTAAGGGCTTCTCAAAAATAAAGATTTAAAAACTGGCCAAGTCCTTTAATTTCAGCTTCCGTTATTTAGATGATATTTTATCACTAAACAAGCCTCGCTTTGGTGATTTTCTTCATCTTATATATCCAGAAGAGCTCGAAAATAAGGATACTACAGATACTTAAACATTGGCCTCATTCCTTGACCCTCATCTTAAAATTGACAACAGAGGTACACTACAAACTAGACTGTATGACCAACGCGATGACTTCACTTTTCCGTTTTCCTTGTAACAACATTCCAAAAGCACCACCATATGAAGTTAAATCTCCAAACTCATTTGCTACTCAACATGCTCAAGGGCCAATGGTCGATACAGTGACTACCTTGGTAGAGCTCGGCTGCTTACAAATATGCTACTTTACCAAGGGCATGTTGCCAATAAATTGAAGCTATCACCACAGAAGTTTTTCGGTCGACATCACGATGTTGCAGACTTCTATGTAATATTTGTTTCCCAGATGACAACAGATTTTTCTCTCAACAATTTAAGTTTGTTTTTCCTCTACCAGATTTGACTTTATTACCGGAGTTGACATGTTCAACACGGCGGGAGATGCTTACTTTTCCGGTGCACTAGATCACACATGTTTTTTTTGGGGGGGTTTGTTTTGTTCATCTTTGTATGTGTGTGTGTCTTCATTTTTCTTTTCTGTGAAGTACTCTGTTATGTCTTCGTTTCGTTGTTTTCCGATGTTGCGATTGGCCTTGGATTATTCGTTTTAGATTGACGATTCGGTTCTCACTTACTTTACTGGAACTGAAATTAACTTTTGCCTACTTATTTCTTTTTGTGAACAGCCCTTGCATGAACATGGTTTCATGCCAATATAAAAACGAATCTGCCAGAAGTAGCACAAAATTATTCCCCACTGGTATAACGTCTCCGAATTCGACAAATATGAGATAGCGGAATACGTATTTCAATTTGTCATGTTGACGAGTTGTGTAAAGTGTTGAAAAATCAAAGGTTTTAAAACTGTTACAAAAATTAAGTTCTACTGAAGAGAGTTATTCTGATAAATATCTATATATTTTGAGAATCTATATCTAATTCACCCCGCCTGTTATGCCCCCATATCAAGGATCGGAGGCATATTAATGTCCTGTCTGTATGTCAGTGTTTCAAAAACATATCTTGTTGAGTATGTTTTTTTTTCACAGTATATTTTGAGGCCATCTTTGACTGCAGGAAATAATGAGGTTAACAGCTTTGAGAGGGGTTTTGCAGTACATTTGAAAGTAATACAAGTATTTTCTGGTCATTGGGTCGCTGGTTTACAAACAATTCAACAAATAAAGGACGGTAACTCCTCCCGTTTGTAACATCAAGTTTTTAAAATACAATAATACCAAAGTTGCATAAGAAACAGTAAATTTCGTTATGCTCTATTTTTATTTACTATCAGCGATTATCAGCATTGTTAGTTGCTTTTGTGAACTTTCTGATTTTTTTAGTTATCCCCCTTTATAACTTCATAATTTTGATTTTAAATATATTTATATCGATTACATTAAATGTGTATTAATGAATATACATGAAATAAATTGTCGAATTTGATACAAGATGGACTAGGATTTATGTTTAATTTTTCGGTTATTTACTGGCGTTGCAATACTTATGAAAAAAAGGAATGCAAACAGACTACAACATTTTTTTTTTCATTTTATGAATCAAATAATAAAGACTACAGCATTGGGGACCAGATGAAGGGATATTGAGTTAAAACTGTAATAAGGATGTTGTTAATCGTTTGTTTCTAACAGTAGTTTTTATCTCTTTCAAATAAAATGATTTTTTTCCAACGCACAAATAGTTATAATGATAGAAAAATTATCAGAATTTTATTGTGAGAATTAGCAATTTTATCTGCAAAACGCAATACTGATATCATTTGAACAATTTTATTTTCAACGCAAATGTACCTTTTTATTATTGAACGAGAAATTTGCAAAATTTGCATTAATTTCCAAATCCAGATTATAATTTATGTCAATGAATACATTTTTGTTTTGTTAGTAGAGAATGAATGAATGTCACGTCTCACACTGATTGATGATCTTCTTCCTCTAATTTCTCAAAGATGGTTTCATTCTCGTTGAAAAGGCTCATTCTATGACTTGATCCAGCAGAAACTCGAGACGAAACTGAACTGGAAGAAATATTTTCCTGTGTTTTACATTGTGTCTGAAATACAAAAGAGAAAATATATTATAAAGATTGGAACTTCAAATGTATTTTTAAATGTTTAGGGGACGATCATTTGATTTTTAGGAGGGCTTGGGCGATTTTGCTTAGAAAATTTATTTACTTTGATGAAAATCTCGAAAAAAATTATTTATTTTCATCAAATAGCACATAGAATTGCTTATTTGGATTTTCAATAAAATATTATTTTTCAAATTAAAATTAAATTATCAATTTTTATATTTTCATGACGAGTAGAATAAAGAATAAAAATAAACTGACAAAACATTGAATTTTCTATTTTTTTTATAATTGTAAACAAGTGAGCGTCCCTTCTTAACCCGTCTTCAAAATTACTTATACATTTTTCAAGCGTATAGTATAACAATTAGAATTAAAAAGTTTTTTTTTCTTTTCTGGAAGGGGTGGATTCAGAGACATGACAGGGTGATAGGGAGATAAAAGATTTCCTATTCCTATATCATTGTATATCAAGAGCAAATGAAATATACTCGATATCGTATATTTGTTTGTAGACACTGCATGCAACTTATACATAACATGATCTGGAATCAATAGTTTGCACTAGCAGATGTGATCTTGTTGCCGGCCATTTTGACCTTACCACGTTATTGACAGACTTAGATATAGCAAGTCCTTCTTCACAATTTTGTTAAGACATTGTAAGGTATTTAGTCCTATTTTAAGATATTTGTTTTCAAGGAAGACCCAGATCAAGACCTGTTTAGTTTACCAAGATCAAACAAGATAATTGATTTCAAGGGTGATCAAAGTTTGTCCCGATCAAGCAAGATCAAACTGAGATTTTGTTTGATCTTAACAAAATTGACTTAATTCGCTATTAACAAGTGGATATTATTTAATCTTTAACTATCTTAAAACATCTTGATCGTCCTTGAAATCAATTATCTTGAAAATCAACTTAAAATCTTACATTTTCTTAACAAAATTGAGTTGTCCCTGTCAAGATTGAGATGAGATCAAATGGCCAAACAAGATTATAACATATCTGCTAGTGTTAATGATTGACAAAAATCATATGCTAGTATAAGGTTTTAGTTTTTGTGAGTTTTTATAAAACGTTTATATTTGATTCAAATTCAAAATATTTATTGCTATATGAATTTCATTTGCTTTAATAAAATGTCACAATGTACATTATTTACAGTATGTAGTAATGTTTCTGACTTCAACCACCGAAATCTTTGTCTCACTGAAAAACTTCTGCATCAAGGGTTTAGATATCATAAATAGATAAAAACATTCTCTAAATTTTATTATAGATACATTGACTTATTAAGAAAATTTGGTTCTACATGCAGGGCTCTTATACATCAGGGCATTTCACATCCAAACTTCTATGGAAATATCATTTACAAAGCGCATAAATTCAAAAATTGTCCTTCCAAACTTATTAATCCGTTGAACAAACTTATTCATAAAGGATATAAATACAGCATTGTTGTTTAATCTTTACTTCTGGTTTTTGTTGGCAAAAATATTGATCATCTCCTAAATGCTTTACACCATAACTAAATTTAAACAATTTTTCATATTGACAGTATTTGGCATTGCACAATATCATGTTCTTCTTTCATAAGTGATGATGTTGTTATACCAAATCTATTTAGAAGTATTTTAATTGAAATTTCATATGTAAAAAGGCTTGATATCATAGTCAACGGAAATTATGTCCTTAGCTAGCTGTCAGTAACTGCGAGCATTTGTCCGGACAGTGCCTGTGTGTATTGTCTTCATGTTTTATGTACTTCATTGTAAGGGTACTCGTCTTGATAAGTTGGACTTTTTTCTAGTTTGATTTTTACTGTGAGTCTTTTTGTGTATTTATTTTAGCCATTCACCACACATAGGGGGAGGTTATGGATCCAAGAAAACGAGTTTAACCCCACCGCAATTTTTGCGCCTGTCCCAAGTCAGGAATATGTTGGTCATTGGCTTGTCCTTGTCTTCTTATAAAATTTTAGTTTCTTGATATTTGGGTTATTGGATTTGGTTTGTTTCCATTGATTTATTCACTTTTTTTACCTTTTCGGAGCCATTTAGGGCTTACTATATGGTGTGAGGTTCCTCACTGTGTTGAAGGCCATATGGTGACCCCTAGATGTTTTGTTTTTGTTCGTTTTAACCTGGATATGGGATGTTGTCTCCTTGACATTTACCCCATTTCCTTTCTTTTTCATATGTAAACCGTATAGCGGATTATTTTCTCGGATCAAAAATTTCGCGGATTTGAATTGAAAATGTATGCCAAAAATTTTAGCGTTTTAAATTTTCGCGGATTATTAAAGATCCTTTATATATCCTAAGAATACATAAAATATTCGCGGAATTTATTTTCGCGATTTAAGTCCATCTGCGAAAATTAAAACCCCGCGAAAATTACCCGCTATACGGTATTCATAACGCAAAAGAGGCAAAGGCGAAACATGAATCTAAAATCTAAAAAGTTAGCAAAAAAAAACATTAAAAAAAATTCCTTTATCAAAAACCACAATCAGTCCTTTGAATTAATATGGAGAAGATAACAGGAAACACATACAAATTACAAACCGCATACCACAATTTGCCAGAGGTTTGAACGAGAAAACCATAAAAAGACAAAAGAAACACGTATACAACGGTAGGGTTAAACCAGTTTATGGGTACTAAAACTTCCCCTTTCTCTTACTCGTTTCCCTATAATAAACATACAAATACAGGTAGATTACTAACTCCAAGACCACAATCTTGAGAAGAAAAGAATAAGGCAAAACGTATTTTAGAAAGATGGTCAAGGAGTGTCCGCCACTAAACTGTCGGCTACCTCAAAGAGCCTAGTCTGCTGTTAAAACACTGTCGCATTAAGGAAGAAAATCCAATTCTTAACTTCCTGAATGGTTTTCCAAAGAATAATCATGGATTTCAGTAGACACCGACAGTACCAGTGAGAGGCCAGTATATCTGTAAAATTGTCAGATCATCAGATCAAAAGCCTACTTGAACTCCAACTTTACACCTGCAGGTTAAGGGTGTAAATGCATTTCAGCAAAAGTAGTACAAATCATGGATGGATTATCATGTCATCACAGTTTCCTTTTGGGTATGTGTAAAGAGAATACTCACTTCAACTTCTTTCGCGTTCTTGTCGCAAGTATGTGAGATAGGATTTTCTCCATTACGTGTCCAACTGCAGCAATACACAAGCAAAACAAATATAACAATGTACCCTATGCAGCAGATAACACCAAGAACAAGAAAATTCAAGTGAAAATCCATTTTTTCTTCGGGTACATCATTGTGGAATTTTTCCAGGGTACTATTAAAGTCAGGACTACCTGAATAAAAAAAAATGATAAATAATTTATTATTTTTATCATTTCCTATATTTCTCTCTAAGTTAAACAACCAGAATATTGATCAACAGCGTCATAATTAATACATGCGCAAATGGTATCGATTAAGAGTAAAAAGGATGCAAAACAACCACTTTTTTAAATTTTGTTCGACTGGGTTTATGAAAAAATAAGGATTAAGAATATTTTTGAACTAAATCATGCTGTGCAGACATGTTTATGTGTATTGGTTTGCTTTCCATTCGGAAAACGTCAGATTGTGTATTGTGACATCATAGACATAGACAGCAATGAGGACGGGATAACGGCTTTCTCATAGGTAGCTTGTATCGCTCACCTGTGCCATATTGGATCTATTATAGTTACTTAAATCATACATTTGTTACATGACCAACATTATATCATAATACCTAGTTGATATGTGTGTGTGTGTGTGTTTTTTTTTTAAAGAATTGACCATTTACACTATTTTGCATAGGTTCTTTGTTAAACTATGTTCCCAGGTGGCCAGGCGGCAGCCATTTTGGAGTTGTGACCGGTACAAATATGTATAAAATTTGGTAATAACCATCATGTTATCGTGTCTAGTTATTATCAACCTGATGTATGAGAGGGAATTTTAGAATTGGCAATTTACAACATTTTCCCATAGGGTATAATATTAAGTTTAAGATCTGCAGGTGAGGCTATCTTGGATTAATGATTAGTACAAAAAATTTATATTTGCTTGATGACCATCACGTAATCATGCCTAGCTAGTTTTCTACCTGATGTGAGAAACTGTTTTCTAGAGTTAACAATTTACATCATCTTCCCATATGGTCTTATGTTAAAATATGTTCCCTGGTGGCAGAAAATTTGGATTGTGATTGCAACATATATATATATATAATTTGGTAGGTGACCACACTGTTGCCATAACTCCATAATATAAACTTGATATATGAAACGGTTCCAATAATTAGTAATTCATAATATTTTTCGAAAGGGTCTTATGTTAAAATAAGATCAGTCGTTACGGTCATTTTGGATTAATGATGGGTATTAAAATCCTAGATTTGTTTAATGACTATCATACTACCATGTCTAGTAGAATTCATCTTGATGTATGAAACGGTTTTCAAGAAGTACTAATTTACAACGTAGGATCCTATGTAAAACTACTAGCCTGTTCTTGGTGGTGGCCATCCTGGACGAGATGCGAACCTGCCGGACATATGCAGAAATTTTAGGTCTTGATAAGCTGAACACCTATGCTATTCAAACTTAACCTTTATCTCAAATAACTTTTGAAATTTAACTCAAAACTTTAAAAATATATAAAAAATTCAACAAAAACGGAAGTGACTTTTATAAGGCAATGGGCTTGAATAAAAGTCCGTGCACCCCAACTTATGATCCCCACAGAAATTACATCCGCTTATACCCCTATTCATAATAAAACATGTTCACATTAGCATAACAGGCAAGCAATGATGTAACGACATTTGGGAAATTTTGCTTTTGACTAGGTTTTTCTTTCAGTTGCTTCCAATTTTGGACTGGTACCTCTCATTTACAAAGAGGTGGCATGAAATGATAACATATGATACAAGATTTACAAAGATCCCACAAAAATGCCATTCCTTTTTCTACTCTTGAGGAGGCCTAGGGGTGTGTTGAGCATGGCTTTAAGTGATCACTACAGAAATTTTACGGTCGACATCGCGATCTTGTAGACCGTTGTGGGATATATGTTTCCCCGGATGACACCAGATCTTTCTTTTTACAACTAAAGTTTGTTTTTCTCTGCCGAATTTGACTTTACTGCAGGAGTTGACATGTTCAACACGTTGGGTGTCTTATAATAAGAAGGAGGTGCTTACCCTACCGATGCACCTGATCCCAACAATGGTTTTTATTGTGTCCTTGTTGTTTATCTTTGCATGTGTGTGTGTGTGTGTGTGTGTGTGTGTGTGTGTGTGTGTGTGTGATCATTTTTTTTCTTTTCTGTGTTCATGTAATGTTTTTTTTTCGATATTGTCGTTGTCCTTGGATTGTTAATTTTAGACTGATGGTACGGTTCTTACTTACTTTTCTATAAAAAAAAAAAACTAATCACTGCTCCTGCAAAAATTATAAAACATTTTAAGTTTTTTTCTGAAAATTGTGTACGTTCAATGGCCTGTAGAACTCCGTGGGCATTTCATTTCATATTTCTTACAATTGTTTTAAGTCTAGAAATGTCCCTTCTTGAAGATAAAGCATGTAAACATGATGTTAACATGATTTAAATACCCAAACTACCACTTTTAAATAGACAAAGAAAACGCATCTTTTAGTGTTTTCGTTTTCGACACAGTCTTCTTCTTCTTTGAGGGTCCTCATGGGGGTCCTAGGAATCAAATAATCATTAATTGTTTGCCTTGGTAATCAAATCATCATTAAATTTTTACCTTGGTAATCAATAAATTTTTTGCTTTGTAATCAAAAAGTATATAAAAATGCAAGCTAATAATCAAATAATCATTAAATAAATGCCCTTGTAATCAAATAATCGTTTAAAAAAATGCCCGGATAATAAGGTAATCAAGAAACCCATGACGGGCCTCTTCTTTTACCTTATCTTATCCATGAGTTCTTCGAATTTCTAAAAAGTGGGAATTAAATGAAAGAACATATTATCTTTTTTACAACTAGTACAAATTATAGCAATTTTTACAAACATAAACTTCCTAGCTTACCCCTACAACAACAATTTTTTTGTAAAAGTGTCAACTTTTTGTCCGTGTTCGCAAAAAAAAAATCCCCAGTACACGCAACATGTGTATTGTATATGACACTGTTTAATGCATTTTATCATGATTTGACATTTTATCAGCCTTTTGTTGCATGAAGTTCATGTTTTTTCCGATTTCGATGAAAAATGGGTATTTTCAGCATTTCAGATTTGTCAAAGTTTCACTGTTTATTCGTTATGTGTGTCAAATCTGGACGATATATCTGCAGATATGCCAATTTATTGTTCTTACATTCAATTAGTTATCTTAGAACACTTTTTAGAAAAACAAAGAGTGTTTAATGTTACTTTAAATGGCGAAAATTTTACCCTACACCCACAATATTTTGATTTAAAATCTTATAAGTTTTCCTGTTTTTACGTATATATGAACAAAACATACTATTTTAAATGTTTAACTTTCTTTCCAAAATATGCATTAGATATATGGTCATATGAAATATAAACACTAAATATGAGAAAATTTAATATTTAGTCCGATATTCTTGAAAAATGGGAATTTTCAGATTTCAGAATTTTACAAAAATTCAAAATTGAATTTTTGAATTTGTCAACTATGAGGCGTATATCTGCCAGATTGCGATTAAGTCTATGTTGGCCATGTTTATACACTGTATAAATGTTCAAGAAATGTCTAGTGATGCAAAGTACGAACATTTTCATACCTATCCCACAAAAATTGTCGGCAAAATTTACATTTGTCAATGCATGTTAAAACTGAGTCACAGTATTTAGTAACTATTAAATATCTTTAATGTAAATGGTTGTGTTATCACATACAAAAAACTATTTACTTGTCATTAGATTTTGATCAATCAAATGACACAAATGACACTTCTAACTTCCTCAAGTTCATATATATCATCAAAATTCAAGGTGACAACCATTATGTCATTCAAAAGTAAATTGTTTGGCTGTTAATTTTACTTAAAGCTTCATTTAAATATGTGTGATATCTTACTCAGATCTAACCATTTATTTGATCATATAAAGATGATAAAAAAACGTGAATTATACCACGTAAAAAAGTGGCCATTTCGATGTCTATTTGTGAACAAAATGCAGTAAAAAATCTAATTTTTTTAGCCGTTATAGTGACGAAGATTTATATTTTTGACGTCTGGAAATTTTTAAAACACTGAAATTCGCTACAAAAACTGGATAATCCCAATAAAAATTTAGAGGATATCAGTATAACAATATGGACGAAATTTGCGATATAAATAAGGATTTTATGGATATGAAGTAAATGCACATGAGAGAAATTTTCTACAAATACATGTTCAAAACAAGCAAAGGAACAACGCTTTCATTGTTGTTCTTCATCTTGACGACACAATGAGGCCTTCAGTGGGCTTTGCTTATACTTCATATTAAGTTCAAGACGACCCCTAGCACCGGTTTAAGCGGAATTCTTTGCTAAATGCGGAACAACGCTACATCCATGTCTTTGCTGGTCATAAATGCAGGATTGTCAACAAACATTATGAAACTGTAAAAGTGCTCTTACAATCACTGTCATCTGTTGCCTGACAAAAGCACCAGTGTCTTAAGCTAGTCGACGATTACAACATATAGAGAAACACAGGGCACTAATCAAGTCGATTTTAAGCAAACTTGACATTACAAAAGACTTATTTGTTGTTGAATCACAAAACCGTTTCAAATTCTAGAATTTCAAAAACTCCCATTTTCTTTGATGCCATTATAAATATTGTTCTTCTTTTCACTACAAACGACAAATATCGCGATTGTTTGTAATCAGGAGATAAAAGCGTTTACTAGTTAGTTTTTATGTAACTTTGAATTGCAAATTGTTTTTTTCCAAACTTCCTTCTGACATGAAAAGGCCGTTTTTGAAGTAGTTTAGAGATTATGTCCTGAATATCACAATGCAAATGTAAAAAGGTTCACTTAGAAAAATTTCCTTAATCATTATTTTATCTTAGCTGAAAATTCCGTTTGCTTCTTAAAAATAACGAAAATAAGTAAAAATAACTAAAAAACCTAAGAATGAGAAAATTTTCCATTTCGTCGTCATCTATTATAAATAATTACCTTCACGACCCAAGGAATGGTGTTTTTGTACTTATGTACGCATTTCTGTGTATTTTTTGGCTAAAGTATTTTAAAAGTCAGAGCCACAAATCTGTAACTTTTGCAGCAAAACTAAAGTAAGTGAGAACCGATCCGTCAATCTAAAACGAATAATGCAAGGACAATGGCAACATCGGAAAAAAAATTTAAAAAATAGAGACATGAGTACGGCACGGAAAAGAAAATTGCAGACACATACAAATACAAAGATGAACAAAACGGACCCTTTTAAAAAAATCATGGGTGAGATCATGTGCACCGGTAAAGTAAGCATTTCTTGCTTAATATAAAACATCCACCCTGTTGAACATGTCAAAACCGGTAGGGAAAACAACAATTAAGCTTTTAACGGGAAAGAACAATACGGGACTTTCGATGTAGGAGCTCTTTTATGTTTTATGATGTAAAAAGGAAAGAAAACTGGTACTAGACTGCATTTCTGTTGGGTTCACGCATTCACTCATTAAGGGAATTACCCTCCATCTGGGCACTTTTAATATAAAGACAGAATCGTATCGGTTAACCCGAAAATTCCAGATTGCTGAATAACAGTACACTTATTTATTTCAATAGGAGCAAAGATTGTATGTCACTGGATATCTACCCGAGTTATGTAATTTCAAAATTTGGCGCGAGTTGATTATGTTTTAAATGACGTAACGAGAGTTCATATTGTTATATTTAATTCTACTGAGTCAAAAATGTATTGAAAATATTTCTATTTCACCTAACTGAGTTGCAAAACATTTCCTATGCTGCAGTGTAAAAAAAGCAAATCAAAAACCCAAATTTTTTTAATCAAAACAGAAAAGAACATTTAAAAAAAAGGGTTATATGACTTTATATAATAAAGGGCATTACAATCAACCATGAAAAAAGGTGGACGAACAATTGTTCAGTTACTTTTTTCTGACATTAGACTTATTTCGTGTTCTAATTATTTCTCTCTTTTTCATAGAATTATAGAACCATAGAATTATGATTAAAAAATTTCATGTAATAATTTCCATTAGTTTTACTTCTACACATTAAAGGGGCTAGCTTTGCGAAATGAAGGTCAATGTCTGTTTGCGAGTATTTCGCCTTAAAAGAAATAATTTATTATATTAGAATTTTTCCGAGAGGAATTAATTTCGAGGATGTATCAGTTGAAAAGAGCGAAAATAAACTCCTCGCAAAAGTTTAATTACTCTTAAACATTTAGCTTATGATACTTCATATGAAATTTATTTTTATCTCGAAGCCATGAAATGGCTGGAGAGATGTTTTATATGTCAAGAAAAAATCACGTGAGGCTTCAAGCCTATTAACAGCTCTAAAAGATGATCTTCGTGCTTCCGATAAAAAATAGTGCGCAAGTTTCTTTCAAAATCGTATACATTGTGTTTTTAACTTATATTTCTTCATTTTCTTGAGTTGAATACGGTGTTGTTATGTTAAATTGAAAACAATATGCATGTTTATCAAATTACTCGTTTTTATTATATTGCGTCTCGGACCACCGAACCTGTCGCGCAGTAATTTGTCAAAGATGAAAACCTGTGACAGTGTATTGCATATATTTATAGCAATGTTATCGACATGCGAAATCACACAATCCGGTTATTTTCACGTATTATATAACTTTAATAACTTCGGATCGAACTGCACGACATATATTCCAAAACACATTCTATTTGCGGAATTGACTTGATTTTTAAGTGGAAATGTTCTTTTCTCGACCTTTTTTTATTATGACGTCATAATAAATTGACAATTGTCATAATTGATCACTTCGTCTTCCCGGATTTGGCATTACCAGTTTTGACTATACCCTTGATTGACCTGCTGACAGTGACGCGTGCTGTATACAGAGCAGGGCATGCTTACCTTTCCGGAGCACCTGATGTCACTCTGTTTTTGAGAGTTCACACTGTTAGTGCTTTTGTTTTTTGTGTTGTATATGTAGTGGTTGTGTGTTTTGTGGGCATGTAGTGTGTTTGGTCTTTCATCTTCTTGTGTTCTTGATTTTGCCTTGTCTGTGGACTTTGATTTATGTAATTTTGTGCTTTGTACCTTCGGTATTCTACTGCCGATGTTTTGCCGAAATTTAGCTCCCTTCTCCTATAACTATTTTCTATTTTAAGCTACAAGCCGTCAAAATTCAGTATGGACAAAGATTATTCGGCAGATACATAAACATTGTACGTCACAATAAACTGACCTGCGCAAGCATTCCGAAGGTGAATCTACAGAACAACGTCAAATACGATGAACCAATCACTAAAGAGAAATAATACGTAATGTCCCAACTGATGCACGTGCACAAAAAAGGGGAAAATTACTATTCAAAGTACATGCATCTATAAATTCAATCAAATTTTACTATTTCTTTTAATCATGTACGTAAGTAGCATACGAAATCAATCATTGAAAATGGGTTTTATAGGATTCTTACAAATTTTTTAAATGTCGAAACACAGAAACCTTCAAATGTATGTGAACGCAAAATGCGAGAAATTTTAGCGGTATTTACTATCAACTTGAATTATATTCAGTCTACAAGTAAAAGGGATGACCATTGGATTTTCGGGGGGGGGGGGGCTTGCTTGGGCGATTTTGTAAATGAATAATTTAATCTTGATGCCAGTGAAAAGAAATATTCTTATTCTTATTTTTCATGAAAATAAATAATTTAATTTTAATTCGAAGAATATTTTTTTATAATTTTTTTTTAATTGCAAATGAAAATAAATATTTTAATGCGACATTTGGTGAAAATAGATAATTTGTTCGAGATTTTCATGAAAATAGATAAATTTTCTGGGCAAAATCGCACAAGCATCCCCATGAAAATTTAAAGGGTCGTCCCCTAAATTATATTCCGCAACAAGGATAGAATACAATGCATAGTTCCTGGTCTAGGCCGAATTCTTCTGCCTTTATGGTAAAATTATTAACTTTTAATTGTTTATCTTTTCTATTTGGACTTTTATTTTTATTATTTGTTCTTTATTTATTTTTACTGTTGCAATGTCCAGGGCAACGGCATGAATTATAAAATAAAAGTCCAAATAGAAAAGATAAACGATAAATAGGTAATAATTTTATGAAGCAGAATTCGGCCTAGTCCCTGACGTCTTCTCAGATATTTGCAAAATTTAAAAAATGTCCTTCGCCAAATACAAATTTAACAAAATGAATTAAACCTGAAATCACACAAGAAGTTGAAAACAAAAATTAGTAACCCAAAAACAAATATTATTAATATGACGTTGGGATACCCGTTTGTTAATTACAAGTAAAGGTAACGATTTGCATCACGCATACTCGTGCGATCAACTGCACATAAGGGAGTACTGTGCTTTATTATTAAATAAATAGATTTATGTATTTTCCCTGCTATCAACTACACCCGACAAAGCAAATGCATTCGTTTGTTTACTTTAGTACACGTTTCATTGTTTTCTATTTCTAAACCGGGAGGTGTGCGTGTTTAACATGATTTGATTGGATAGTGACGTCTCGGAGTAGTTATTTAAATCGTGACGTACGATTTTTGGTTGAAGTTGGAATTTCCAAGGTCATGTTTGCGCAGGTCATTTAACTCGTCCATGCATTGTCCATACTGAATTTTGACGGCTTGTATTTTCTCTTAATCAAACGTTGACATATAGATTTTTTCCGGTCAACAGACAGCTTTAGTCTATTTCTCCTAGATATTAAATAGTAAGAAAAATTTGTCTGATTGTTATTTCATATGAAAGCTAAACAGGTAGCATATTCTAAGAGTTTCTTCATTTCTGTGCATTATAAGTCCTCATTACAAACAAAATTGACAAGGGTTTCCCTTAAAATCCAGTATATAAATTCTGTTGAAATTTAAAATTTTGTTCAAAAGTTTTTCGGCTAATTTACATTGCAACCAAATGCTCCATTGTGCATTACAAATAATTGCAGGGTTCTCCATAAAATGTAAAAAAGCCTACACACAAGGAATATTGTGACCATATTATGTGCAAACTGGCTAGTAGGGAAAAAATCAATAAATGAAATGTACGAAGTAGAAAAAGTCTGATGCGCAGACAAACTGTGAAGGACGATTGTAGATCCATATTATGCAGTAACATATTGGCTTATGGTTTTTAATAGGAAAAATAAAAGGATATGGGGTGAATGTACATGTGACAAAAACGCACACGATACATAGAGAACTCCAGTTTATCAAGGACAGGGCTTTTATTCCTGTCTACATCGCCTGAGGGTCTTCAACTAGAGGCACTCTAAAAAATCTTTTACTTAGTAATTGTTTGATACTCATTTTAAGTAAATTACTTAGTAATTAATTACTAGTGATTACTTAGGCATGATAGGTTTTTACTTATTTTGTAAGTGTTTTACTAACCTATTACTTAAATCATTTGAATTACTTATTTTGTCAAATGCTTTACTAAATGATACTTGTTTTGAGTAAAAACAATCTTTCTGAAAATTATATNAAGGTCACTCCCTTGCTCCCCACCCGCCATGGAGTGCCAACTTGGGCGATGCTCAGGGTTATCCAGCTGAAAGCACCAGGGTTACAAGAAGAGAATAAAAATGTTGAGCAACATCGATCGCAACTTGCAACACATGTCGGGAGCGGTCAATGAGAAAAAAGTAAAATCGGGCAATGTATGCCTACAAATATTTGTCATTAAGTAGCCCGACGAAAGACAAAAATAAGGACAAAAACAACGTCGATAGACAATATGGGGCACATCGAAATAAATGTAGGCAAACTTTGCAATATCTTTTATTCGATCTGCACTGAAGACACATTTGTGTCGAAATGACCATATGCTAAAATTAAATTTACAGTTACCTCGGTATATATTATGTTTATTTATCTCCACTGCCCCAATGCCTCTTCTGGTAGACTGTTAGTCTCCGAGGGTAATCGTATTCACTAACCTAATAGTACTCTGGTGTCGGACATTTTGAAACTTGAAAAATTTAAATTGAAGATTTTTTTTTAAACTAAGGAGTATCTACCTATTATATGGGTCTGTTGTTGCTGATTTTTGGAATTTTTGTTTATGTCCTTTTGGTTATTTGTAACCTATCAGCTTTTACAAATTTCTAATTTTATGGTATCCCAAACGTTTTAATTTGATAGGCACTCAAGAGACATAATTTAACGAAATGGACATTCTAATGCAACATTTATATAACGAAGGTTTTGATTGGTCCAAACTAACCGTCAATTCCACCATCTACACACCTGGGTAAAATTAGGTTCCCTGTTCAGGCTGGTTCCCAACATTGTTACAAATTCACGAGTTGAAAATAAAACATGAAATTGATTTGTTGCATTTGAATCGCAATAACAGTACATTATTTGAATACCCGAGGGCGTCAATCTTGATTTGACGGTAAAAATATCCGTTTACAGGCCCCGCTACGCGTCGCCTATAAACTGTATTTTGACCGTCAAATCTACGATTGACGCCCTCGGGTATTCAAATAATGTACTGTTATTGCTTAATTTGCAGAAATTAAATTAATAGTAACTTCGGTATATTGTTATTTATGCAATAAGTCGGGATGGTATAATTTTCAGTACCTTTGTTAAGAACATCATGATAAGATCAAGCTTAAGAATAACAACAACATTTTAAATCTCTGGAATTGATAGTTCTGATCTGTATGTTATTGTACCTGTTATAACTTTGGGTTTTATGCACTGTATATAAACACTGTGTGGTAACCGCGCCGGTAGCCGGGAGTTTGGATTGGTCCAATATGGCGACCTTTTCATGACGATTGTGTTCAACCGATGAGATAATTTCTATTTTGTGTGACAAATATCATGTTTTTATGACACCTGTTTATAAGTTTATAAAGTGAAGTCACACAAACTAGTGGATCGTTGTCGGGTGTTTTGTTTTGTCATCGAAGCATTTTTATTAGCCGAGCTGTCCAAAAAAGAGGTGGTGTCTGTGATTGAAACTAAAAGAAAATGGCATTTTACCGCTTTATAACAGAATTTAACCATTAATTTGATAAATTATGAAGATAATACGCATATTAATTTCAATTAATTATATTAACTTCACTAAATCCCATTGAATGAACGCGCATGTCTGCTGTCATAACCAAAACATGAAACGGTTTGGAATTCATATATATTACGGTTTGGATGTAATTGAGAATGTAAGTTTTCCGGTTTGGATAAAATAAAACACTTGATGTGTATTTTTATACAAAAGAAGCCATCGAGAGTATATCCCTCAGAACCTGATTCTTGATAATTTCAAATGACCGATTTTTTTTACAGTAGAATCTACAGTCCAGCTTGCAGCCATGTTGGGCGTGATGCAATCCTGCCAAATAGAGACAACCCAAGGACTATTGTGACTTTTTGTAGCAATTGGCAAACTGGACTTGGAGGAAAAAATTCTTTGAAAGGTTTTGCATATCAGTGTTTAACTTAAACTACCGCTTGCAGTTGTTTCGATGAAGATGTGAACCGGTCGGAAAAATATTTCTGAAAGACTCTATGACTTTTATGACAGTTTAGTTCTTTTGAGCCTAGTGATATGCGAAGAAAGTGTTTCCAGTGGCCTTCATGATAAAAATCGGTCACATTTGTCAAAGAGTTGTGTGTGAACAAGTTCGACTCTAACTCTCACAGTAGTCCCATTGTAGTTTTCTTAATTTGTTTTTCAATAGGGTCAATGTTAGATTTTATCCCACCTCTTCCTAAAATTCAGTTCTTTTCATTTACTATAAAGTGTCCTTTTCAATTATTGTACCTCTTCCTGAAAATCACATGATTAGCTACATCCCAAGATTCTTTTTATCCTAATGCTAAACTATGTTCTCCGCTGGCAGCACATTATCTTGTATAAAGTGTGAAACTGATAACACTTTTTGCAGGAGACTACCCAAAGGCAATTATGGCTCAAAAGTTTCAGAGCAGAAGATTTTTTAATGTGTTTTGGATAGGAACCATGATAAAACTACGTTTCCCACCGGCAGCCATCTTGGATATTTGACGGACCGGAAAACATCTTTTTTGCAGGGACCATCCGAGAACTATTGTGGCCAAGTCTATAGGCGCAGCAGTTTCAGATAACAAAATATCCAGGTTACTGTGAATTTAGGTTCTGCATATGCACATTTCGACAACTTATATGTCTTTTCAGTGCAGATCAAATCGAAACATTTGGAAATGCATGAACCGGAATATGTATAAAAACTGATAGAGTACAAATTATCAATAGGGTCTAAACAGGAGAAGGTCTTTGAATGTTTTTCCCATATGTGCCAATGATTAACTATGTTTCCGGCTGGAAACTATCCTTGATACAGCGCGGATCTGAAAACACCTTTCTTACATGAGACTTTCCAAGGACTGTTGCGGTTTGGTTCCAATTGGCTCAGATGTTTCAGAGAAGAATATCTTTGAATGTGTTTTTCCATCGGGTCTATTGTTAAAATTATGTTCCCATTGGCAGCCATCTTGGATATAGCATGGATCTGAAAAACACCTTCTTCCCAGTGGGCTATTGTGACTAAGTTTGGTTCCATTTGCCTCAGAACTTTTGGAGCAGAAGAAGTGTATATTACAAGCTTACGCCGGGTGGTGTATGGCCGAAAAGTGATGACAAAACATCATCCTGGTTCAAGCCAGGTGAGCTAAAAAATTAAAGGCAAAAGACAAACGTAAACAACGATAGAAACTCGGGACTGCCAGACTTGGTACCGTCATAAGCGGAAGCCAGTGATGGTAGGGTTACACTGGTTTATGAGTACCAAAACCTCTCCTTTCTTTGTTCCGTTTCCCTTCCCTATAGTATATTAAACATACGAATAAAACTCAATACAGATAGACTACTAACTCCATGACTACAATTTTGAAAAGGAAAAAGGGGCAAAACGTTAATATGAATGGCGGATCAGTGAGTGCTCGCAGAAAGTATCTGTGCTAAGTAAGCAATAAATAATAATATTGTTTCGGAAAAGCAGATTGACTGTTCGCATTCTCCATCTCGCACATAAATGTGTGAAGGTTTTATGATTTTTTTCTCCTTGACTTGACGAGTAATTGTAAGAGGTCGTACTCAGGAACAAGTTAAACAACTAGTGTTTCCTTAAACAGCTAAAAGAGATTGTTTATTTTTTTTACTGGCTATGAAGGAAAAGCTTCTATAAGCTTACTAGTGATGAAAATATCCCCAAATAATAGAAAATACCTATGCTAAAATCACAATCCAAGACCATAATCCACAAGGGAGAGACAAAAGTACAAACGTAAACAACGATAGGAGACTTGGTACCGATACTACCAAAAGCCAGCGGATGTGTGTTCCAGATTTAATCCACTTTGATGAACATTATCACGACGAGTGAAACTACAGCATTCATATTTGTTGAACGAGTTTGCGACTAGTTTTTGAAGAGTTTTGTGTATAAAAGGGAATCATCCTTATTTTACTGCCTGACATATCTATGGTATCTTTTACGTTGGTTTCTAGTTGTTAAGTTTTGCGTTGCAGAGCACCATTTTTTCACCTCACCATTCGCTGCGCTCCGAGCACGTACGGTAAGGCGTCGGCCTTTCATGATTGGTACCACCGTATTTGTTTGGAAGACGTCACTATATACTCCCTTTGAATAATATATATGTAGGTCAATTTCATATATATTATGTAGCTGCACATTTTAACCTCGTTATGGAGTGCTTCTAAAAGGGATTATGCACGCAGACAAATGATTAAGACAACTTCATATGGTCCTTTGTTTTAGCCAAAAATACGTATGTCCCCCGAAAGCAGATAATGCCCTAATTTGAAAGTACGGTCAGAAAGTCTTTTCAAATAAGACTCAATAAAAGTCAGTTTACTTTCCAAACCGTTTCATGTTATACTTCAAAACCGTAAACTGAATATAGAGTGTGTACAAACCAAACCGGTGCCTGGACGGATCATTTGTTATGAATAAACACACTATGTTCATCACTTTTTCCTTACTTACATCAGTGATTTGCTATAAAATGATTAAAATTAACATTTTTTAACGTAAATTGACTCATTCAGACTAAAGAAAATAGACACCAAAAATTTGCATTTTTAAATGCATATCACGCCTGTTTCACCGTAAATATCAATTGCACTGAGAGAAAATGTCAAACTCATATAAATATATCTAGGCGACTTTAAAATGAGATAAAATATAATTTACAAAATTGCGTATAAGTGTAAAAACATGGTACAGACTTAACTGATCCGACTCCGGCACGTCCATCTTCGAGAAATCCAAACTCCAGGCTACCGGCGCGGTTACCATACAGTGATAAAAGTCAACAAAAGAAAAAATACATTGTTGATATTGTAAACATTTTTATATTTAGAATTTAGAGTTTGTATGTATTGTTATCTGTGTATTCAACGAAAAAAAATTATTTCCATTTTCAAATCGATTCTGAAAAGGTATTCATTGAAACTTCGGAATGTTAAATTTCGCCCAATTTTTTGGTTTCAGTAATTCGGACACTGCATCAGAAAACAATTTTGTAATTAAAATTAGATATATATAAAATTTGTTCACTGTGGCATACTTCTTAATTGCTCAAGATTTATTTTAGATAAACTTAAGCTTTCGTATTAACTAATACTAAATTTCTTAGTTTTACTTATTGTTTGTTAATTTATGCAACGTTTTGTTTACTGTTTCATTCAACTTAAAGGTTGATTTTTTCTTTATACCATATCTAATCTTCAAAAATACCGTGATACTTGCTTTTCAAGAAGCGGTGTAAATGAAATGTGGATTTTGAAAAACTCCAAAGATCTGCTTGGCATATTAAACTGTAGATCATTTCACACTGTAACAGCATTAAAACTTTCGTTTTCTCCACACTTTACACTACCATTCCTCATGAACAACTAAATCTCGACTGAAAGGTATAATTCATAGATGTGTCTCACGTAAGAACAATGAGTGAAGATATAAGTGCATTGTTGTAGGTAGAGAACTTTCTGAAAAATGACTCCGACTCGGAGAAAAAATATACAGAGGAAGAAATGATTAAAATGTTAAAGTTTCTGATCGACAATATATTTGTCCAGTTTCGAGAACTTGTTTTTCAACAGACTATCGGAATTCCTATGAGCACAAACTGTGCACCTCTTCTATTCGATCTGTTTCTCTACTCTTATGAAGCTGAATTCATTGAAGGGATTCTTCAAAATAAAGATAAAAAACTGGCCCGATCTTTCAATTTTAGCCTCCGATATATTCCGATATTTTGTCACTAAACAACCCTCGCTTTTGGTTATTTTCTTCATCTGATCTATCAAAAAGAGCTCGAAATTAAAGAATATACAGACACTGCCACATCAGCCTCATTTCTTGACCTTCATTTTGAAATTGACAAAAGAGGTAGACTTCAAACGAAGCTGTAGGACAATCGCGATGACTTCACTTTTCCACTTTTTTAGTCAGCTTCCCTTTTCTTTGTAGCAACATCCCAGCAACGCCGGCATACGGATTTACATCTCCCTGCTCATTTGCTATTCAAGAGCCTGTGTTGGATACAGTGACTTACTTGAAAGAGTCCGGTTGCACACAAATAGGCTACTTAAACAAGGGTATGTTATTCAAAGCTTGAAGTCATCCCTCCAGAAGTTTTACGGTCGATATCACCAGCTTGTGGACCGCTATGGGATAGAATAAAAAAGATAACAGGAAACACCTACAATGGCCGAAAAACATAGCCACATGCCAGAAAGTAAATAGGAACTGCACAAGAAAAAAACCCACAATAAAATTACAAAAGACAAACATAAACAACGATAGGAACTCGGGACAGCCGGACTTGGTACCGGTACTAGCAAAAGCCAGCGGTAGGGTTAAACCGGTTTATGGGTACCCAAACCTCCCCTTTCTCTGTCCCGTTTCCCTATCTTCCCTATCGTAGAATAAACATACGAATAAAACCCATACAGGTAGACTTCTAACTCCATGACCACAATCTAGAAAAAAAAATGGGGGGGGACAAAACGTAATTTTGTAAGATGGGTCAAAGAGTGCTCGCCGCTAAACTGCCGGCTAGCTCAAGGAGCCTAGTCCGCTGGTAAAACACTGTCGCACTACGGAAGGGATATCTGTTTCCCAGATGACAACAGATCTTGT
This sequence comes from Modiolus philippinarum, assembly GCA_002080025.1. NCBI lineage: Eukaryota > Metazoa > Mollusca > Bivalvia > Mytilida > Modiolidae > Modiolus > Modiolus philippinarum. Next base: position 102,253 of record MJUU01001763.1, read on the forward strand.
TTCCTCAACCGGTTTTGACATGTTCAACACTGCGGGTGTCTTATAAGAGGCAGGAGATGCTTACTCTACCGGTGCACCTGACCTCACCCTTGGTTTTTCATTGGGTCTATTTTTTTCACCTTTGTGTTTGTGTGTCTTCATTTTTTTTTCTTTTCTGTGCCGTACTCATGTTGTGTCTCTGTTTTTCCGATGTTGCCATTGTCCTTGGATTGTTCGTTTTGGATTGACGGTTCAGTTCTCACTTACTTCAACGTATTGTATATTTTTGTTACTGAATGCACACTCCAACTTTTTGCTCCACCTTTTGCTGTATGTTTGTATCTGAATGTCAATTTCAACTCTTTGCTTTCTGTTTGTTATTGAATGTATAACGTTACAAAAATACGCGTTCATTTTTGGACATCCACATTTTTATCTGAATTGTCCATAGTTAAGAATTGACAGATGAGAAAAGAATTGACAAATCGTATCCAGATGTTAACCCGTCCGACATAAATGTAACTTGATGAAAATGTCTATATGGAAATACACATATCTTCAACTATCAATTTTGCATTAATATAATCAAATTATAAGGTTTATATTAAAGTAGAAAATTGGCTTTCTTTATAAAGATATACAATCAATATAATTATAATATTTTTTTAAATGATAAGCAATCATTTTTTTATGTAAATGTTATCAACCGAGAAAAATGAGAAAAAAAAAGCTTAAATGCCCTTGCATTTGCGCACTCCTATCAAAAATTCAATTAGAAAATTAAAGTAGGGTTGTGATCAAAATCTTAACAGTGAAAAATTAAGGGATCAAACAATTAAATATTTCGTATATTGGGAATTCGCTTGCAAGTTCATTTGAAATATGAGTATATTTCCTCGTCATATATCCAAGGAAATATATCTATAAGTGATAAAAGTGACCATTTTATATGTCATTAAGTGTTATCAAACAAGTTTTTTTTCAGAAATTCTGAATTATATCTTCCCTCTGCATCTTATTGTTTTTTCTCCTTGCCGTCTGTCGTCCGTCGTAAAATTTGTGGTTCCGAATAAGTTGACCACAATGCATGGTTACTCCATAACTCTTCATTGATTTTTTTTTAGATTGGAGTTTGTCTCTCCTGCAGTCAATAAAAAAAAAAGAATCCCACGTGTGTGAGATGTATGCTTTCTATTCATTTCAGTAATGGTGTTCTTGTTCTTTAGAAAAATTCTCGTATGGTTACATTATCATATTTTCAAATTTTGGCATTTTATATTTTTTGTAATATCAAAATGATATTCTGACCACCTGTTGTTTATGGTACTTTCTTCTCATGGTATTATTATCCCAAGTTTACTTATTATTATCATATGGATTCACTATCATGTTTTCAAATTTTAGCATTTTATATTTTTTGTAATTTCAAAATGTCATTCTGACCACCCGTTTATTGTGCCCACATCTCATGATTTCATTATGGCAAATTTTCTTCCTTTTGACCAGATGAGTGCCCTGTGGTTGTTTATAGGTTGTGATTGTGCTGCTCTTATTGTTGGGCAATGGATGACGGAAATTGGAAGATTTCTTTGCCAGTTTATTCTATATTTGATGAAGATCCCGCATCCATGATGTAGCGTTTCGTGACATCTACTTATGAATTCCGTTAAAACCGGTGCTAGGGACCATCTTGAACTTACTATGAGGTGTGAGCAAAGCTCATTGTTGAAGGCCTCAAGGTGACTTCAAGATGAAGAACAACAATAAAAGCGTTGTTTAATTGCTTATATTTATCATGGATTTTTAGAGACTTTGTTTCATGAGCATTTTCTCCATATCCTTTCATTGACTGGTTTATAATTGGAGTTTGTCTCTCCTGCAGTGCGGTGTCGGTAAAAAGAATCTCCGTGCGAGAAATGTATGTTTTCTTAACTTTTCAGTTGTGGTTTACTTGTTCGTGAGAGAATGTCTCATATGGGCATACTATCATATTTTCAAATTTTGGCATTTTAAATTTTTTGTAATTTCAAAATGTTATTCTGACCACCCGTTATTGTGCCCACATCTCATGGTTTCATTTTGTAAGGTTTTCTTACTTTTGACTAGATGAGTGCCCTGTGGTTGTTTACATGTTGCTATTATCTTCTGTTGGTCTTTTTGTCGGGCAACGGATAATAGCGATTGTAGGAACACTTTGCCAGTTTATTTTATGTTTGTTGACGATCCCGCATCCAAGACATGTAATAACATTGTTGTTGCGTTTCATGACATCTAGCAATGAATTCCGCTCAAACCGGTGCTAGGGACCGTCTTGAACTTAGTGTGAGATATTTTGTCTGATGTGCATTTACTTCATATTCCTTCATTGATTACATATTTAAATATTGATATATCGAGCTTATTTTGAAACCAAAGTTAATTGAAAGGAATGATCCTTTGTATATTAATCATAGAGTTTTCTGGTATACTATGAATGCGAGATTCTCAGCCGTGACCAAGTATATTAATAGTTGGGGTTTTTGACACCTTCGTAACTCTCTTGGTAGGCTTTAAAGATATGCTGAAATTTTGATAGGATGTAGACGAGATATGCGCTTATCGGAAAAAAATGGTTTCACCAGGTTAAAGTTTAGAAAAATTGCCCAGACAGTTTTGAATAGCAAATAACAAAATGCCCATACAATGAGAAACAACGCTGCTATAGAATGGAATTTGAGGGTAACTACATCCACTATAGCGAGGGATTCGACATAGAGAACGTAGACCTGGAGAAGTACCAAGACTCCTCCGACACCGACACAACATCTAGTCGTCCCTTGACATCACAGGCAACACCATCAGCTCGGGCCAAGGAAAGAAAAAAAGTTAAACCAAAAAGAAAGAATTAAACGTTAAAGAAGAAAGTCATCTGTACGTAATTACCAGTTTGGTAAGCCGGACGTTAAACCCTCAGAACCAACCATTGGTATATGTAGATGGAAATATAATAGTGCAAATCACTGGTGATTATATAGAGATATTACAATTATTTTTTTCAAAATTTTTGCAACGCCAAAAAGTACATATTTATCTTGACTATTCATTAACGTAGAAAAAAAATGAAATGCTTCTGTTTCTGTATTGAAGAGGTGTAAATGTACACTTTTCTTCTTCCCGGATTTAACTATACCGATTTTGACTTTTTCCTGGATTGACTCAATTATAGTGTGACGGGTGCTGTTAGCAGAGCAGGACATGCTTACCCTTCCGGGGCACCTGACGTCACTCTCACTTTCATGGGAGTTTACCCTGTGAGTGCCTTTGTTTTAAATGCTGTGTTTTTTTTATTTTTGTGATTTGTTGCGGTCTTACATCATTGTTTTCTGTGTTCTCGTTTTTGCCATGCCTCTGGACATCGATTATTGTAAATACAACTCCTTTGTTCCTTCTGCCGTTGTTTCGTTCATGTACTTACAAAATCCACAAGCCTCAACTAGCAGTTCATGTTTACCACATTTAAACTTGATAAGACTATACAATAAAGCTGGTTGAAAAACAGATACAATTCTCAATCCCAAATTCAGGTTTAGTTAAAACTCTTAGGTGATCGAATTAATTATTTGAGTTTTCCACTTTTCAAATTGAATTCACTATGGGAATGTTTTCAACCGTTTTATAATAGTTTAATTTTATCAAATGTTTTATCAAATATGTTATTTTAATTGGTATCAATGAGGATATTACTTTTTCAACAAACTCCTATTCTATTAAAGGGAGATGATTTGTATAGAAATAATAGAAAAAAATCATTATTTTGCAATTTATGCAAAAAAAAAAACCACGGTGCCCCCCCATTTTTTTTCATTGAAATCGAAGGACAGTATATTAGCTAATACTCTACCAAATTTAAAAAAAAATCTATCTGATGTATACGTAACTAAAATAAATTAAAATTTTGTAAAAATTCGCTTATTTTCACTTTTATTTCAACTAAATTACCTGATTTTTTACATAACCGATTCCATTCTTATATGGCCGGTGACCCAAAATTTTACTTTAATTTTTGTATATTCTTATAACAAAGTGTAAGTTAAGAAAATGTCAAAAAATTCTAACAAGCAAATTATTTGTTCTACATGACAACCATTTACATGATTTAGAAGGATAACACATAACCTGCATCAAGTTTCTATAAAATATCATACAAAGTGCAGGGAAGTTTCTGTTTTCATCATTGCCAATTTGTTGCCAAAAACCGACTTATTGCAGTTGGAGTTAACATATGTGTTATGGTCTCATGTTCATTTACTCCATATCCTTTCGTAAAATATTCGTTACTTGATTTTAGGGTAAGAGTTGTCGTTCCTGATACTTGCTTTTATAGTTGCATATGCAATGAAAAAAAAATATGGGAATACCTTTTATGGCACAATTAAACTTTGAAGTTGTTATACAAGTAATCATTTAAACTCTCACGTGCCCATTTACGCAATTGTTGGTTAAATCATTTACATTTAAGTTATAACGACAAAGGTATATATTGTAAATGATCTCCCTGGGTTTTGTGTCTTATATCTTCGTGAGTATTTCTTAGAATGTTTAATATGAAAAAACTCATGTTTTGAAAGTAATTGGTGCATATAAAATGCAACCGCTATTTCATTTAATGCATTTTGAATGATTTTTCTATTCTCAATTTTTAGAAAATGAATATTTCAAGAAGATGCAAAATATAATTAAGGTAAAATTTACATTAGTTATATATATATATACGTCTGAAAATCAGCCCAACATTGTTAGATCTGCACATTGGTAGTTCCCTCTCCGGGATTCGAACCATCACTGTTGTGACAGCTTTGGGGCAACACCGCCTGCACTACATCCAGCGCCCTAGACCACGCGCCCACAAGGCTTTATAAAAATATAGCTTTCGGTAACCGGGTGATACCTCCTCGTAGGTTTAATCTAGGGTTGTAACGCAGTACATGATGTAAAGGTGCTCGTGCAGATCAGCTGTGTGTTTAGCAGATATATATATGTGGTTAGAATTAGAGAAATGAATATCGAGATTGCCTTCCCACCGAGGGATTTGACTGTTCTTCGAATGCACAGATATTACAGACAGATTACATTGCCCACGCCATCTCTGTGGGAGACCAAAGGGATGTAAAATAGAACGAGCTACAAATTTATTTTATGTGACACTTAAGTATATTAATTAACCGAAATTATAACATGTCTACCGTGGTCCAGTGGTAGCGTGGCAGACTTTTAACCCTTACGACCTTGACAGAAGTGGGTTCGAATCCCACTGGAATCAACAAAAATTTAATATTTAATATTAAAAGACTTAGACTTTGGATTTGGATTGATAAAAAGATAGAAAAATACATCACAGGCAGATTATTCAAGCCAAAATGATTAATTTCATTTTTTTTTAAAAATTTTGTTCCAATGAAGTACCCAAAATTGCAGTTAATTTATCTTCTGCATATGGCCATTTCGACAACAAGTCTCATCAGTGCAGATTATATCAAAACGATTGGAAAACCGAATAAAAACCAGAAAATTTTCTAAGTGTCATTTTCCAGAAATTGAAATAGCCCACATTTTGATGGGGCGCTCAGCATAGATCGGTCCATAACATACCATAAAAACGAAGCACAAATAAGATGTAAGGGTTTTCATCGGTACTCACTCTAATTCTTATTTTAAAGCAAAACAAGTACCATGGATTCTCTTACACAAAGTGAAAGGGAATGCAGACTGTTAGTTAAATGAATAAATAAGCAGTCTATAAATTCAGTCAACGTGGAAACCCCGGATTTGCGAATATTTACGCTTATGCAGGGCATAAAAATTAAAATATAACAGTCTATCGTAGGAACCAAACGGGGTTAGAATTAGAGAAATGAATATCGAGATTGCCTTCACACCGAGGGATTTGGCTGTTCTTCGAATGCACTGATATTACAGACAGATTACACTGCCCACGCCATCTCTGTGGGAGCCCTAAGGGATGTGAAATAGAACGAGCTACAAATTTATTTTATGTGACACTTAAGTATATTAATTAACCGAAATCATAACATGTCTACCGTGGTCCAGTGGTATATATATATCATTTAAAGACGTGCTGACACTTTTCGGCGATATTTTAGCCCGAGCTAAATACATGGAAATACATAGAATTTTGGTACAGGTTGTCTTGCGCATTCATCAATATGTGCACTAAGTGGTATCTGTCTTTTCGAGGGATATCTTATATGCTGGCGATGTAATGTCATACGTTTCCTGATCGTAAGGCTAGTCTGCCCAATATAATTTCCACCACAACCCCGACTTGGTATAACATAAATCAAATTAGATGAATGGCATGACATACTGTTTTAATGTTAAATAGTTTTCCGTTTTAGAATTCGAAACATGATCCTTCAATTAAATAGGCACAATTGCCACAATATGATTTTCCAGATTGTTTTACAAATGGGGATTCTTTCTGTTATGGAAGTTTAGCGGATGTTAGTAATTTTTTCAGAGATTAAGGTTGCCTCCTGTTTTTAAGAACTCGACTGTTTTCTAAGACTCTATTCATACTGTTATCGTTTTTCAATAAAGGTAAATTTCATACGCTTCATTATTCCGGGGATTAAAAGTTGAAACAAACGGAATGACGCTTTCCTCAGTTCGTTAATTCCGTAATATAAATTGGTTTGGCCTTTCAATTCCGTTCTTTATCAAACTAGTAGGATAGTTTCGATTTTTAGCTCACCTGGCTATGCCAGGGTGAGGTTTTGCCATCACTTGGCGTCTGTCGTCCGTTAGTCGTCCGTAGTCATACGTCCGTCCGTCTGTCCGTCGTTAGCTCACTTTCAAAAATCTTCTATTATGAAACCACTTGGCCAAATGAAACCAAGCTTCAACTGAATCATCACCAGGGTATCTAGTTTCGTTACAGATATAAAAAATCTGACAAGATAAAAATGATCAGCATGACAAGATCTACCCACTCTGACATTTTGAAGAAAATCCGATTACACATTTGAGAGTTATTGCCCCTTTTCCGTAAATTTTTCATAATTTCGATGTTCTTTTTATCTTTTTATTAAAAAACTATAACAGATAGAGATTGTGTTTAAATTGCAAAAAATGTTCAGCATGACAAGATCTATCGACATGGAAATTTTGAAGAAAATAAAATCAAGTATCCATATACGAGTTATGGCCCTTTATTGGTTAAATTTTTTCGTGATTTTATACTTTTTGTCCTATACTTCAAAAACACTTTGAGATAGAGGTCAAGTTTAAATTGCAAAAATGTTCAGCGTGTCAAGGACTACATTTTCTTGAACTTGGTCAAGTTCTCCGACTTCTTCCAAGATGGGGGAGATAGTTTAACATTTGACGCTATGGGAAAGCATTTTCTAAGATCGCATTCAAAAAAATACTAGGCCAATTGGAAGTAACCTTGGTCACAGTAGTCTTTAGTTGGCCGCTTTGAAAAATGTTTCTGTCGAGTCCGCATCACATCCGAGATGGCCGCCAGCAGGGAACATAGTTTAACATTGGACCCTATGGGAAAGCATTCAAGGATTTTTTCCACTGAAACTACTATCCAATATGAACAAAACTTGGACATAATAGTCCTTAGTTGGCCCTCTTTGAAAAATGTGTCTGGCAAGTCTGCACCCCATGCAAGTTGGTCCCTAACATGGAACATAGTTTAACATTGGCCCCTATTGGAAAGCATTCAAAAATTTTCTCCTCTCAGAAAACAAAGCTAATTGGTTCCAAACTTGGTCACAATATTTCATGGGTGGTCCCCTTTAGAAAAATTGTTCATCAATGGTGAATAAAAGGATATCGAGTAAATGCACATGAGACAAAGTCTATACAAATACATTGTAAAAAACAAGCAAAGGAACAACGCTTTTATTGTTGTTCTTCATCTTGAAGTCACCATGAGGCCTTCAACAATGAGCTTTGCTCATACCTCATAGTAAGTTCAAGACGGCCCCTAGCACCGGTTTAAGCGGAATCCTTTGCTAATTGTCGATAAACGCTACATCCATGTCTTTCTTGGTCATGGGTGCGGGATTGTCAACAAACATCAATTAAACTGGCAAAGTGCTCTTACAATTACTGTCATCCTTTGCCCGACAAAAGCACTAGTGTCTTAAGTCTTCATCTCATTCTAGATGGGAACTTAGTTTAGCATTTGACCTTATAGGAAAACACATGCAAAGATCATCTCCCTGGAACTACTAGGCCAATTGAAGCAAAACTTAGTCATAATTATCCTTGGATGATACCCTTGAAAGTTTGAGATTTTTATGTTCGTTCCTCAGTTGGCTTCCTTCAAAAAAGGTAACCATATCCAAAGAATATACTTTGAAGCAAATACCATCAAGGTCTATAAAACTTGAAAATGATGTCCTTTATTATTCAGGTTAATTGGACTGTCTTTGTCAGCCAATGCCAAGGTGAGCGATACAGGCTCTTGAGAGCCTCTCGTTTAGAAATAATTTAATCTCATGCAATCGCTGCTCTCTGGTTGCTATATCTGTTACAATTGTGCATATTCTCCTAGCTAAGTTATATGGAATATTTATTCGCGTGTGCTTGGGATGACACGAGTTAAACAGTAAGTATTGTTTGGAGTCGGTTGGCTTATAATAAATATCAGTATGTATTCCATCTCCTTTTTTTTATTATCATAATATCTAGGAATGGTAGTTTTTCTTCACTAGATTCCATTGTAAACTCAATACTATGATTTAATCCATTAAGCATATCTTTAAATTGATTTAAAATTTCTAGATTTCTATTCCATAAAATTAAGCAGTCATCTAAATACCTTTTCCAGTATTCTTTAAGATATTCCATTAATTGTATTCAAAATTCATTTGCCGACTCCTGGTTAAGTATATAGTAGTTGAGTAGTTGGTGCGAGGCTGTCACCGGAAGTCACCTGAACCGGAAGTGACATCAAGAAAGTCCCTTGATCGGAAGCGATAGTCACGTGACCAGAACACGAAGTTTTTATCTTGCGCATGTGCAACCGGAAGTATCCCTAGTTGATGACCTTATCAACCATAAAGAAATAACAGCATATATCAATCCTGGACCCCAAAGTGGCGGGGCATAACATTTATACTTGTGAAACGGGAGTGGCCGTATTTCCCTATCGGGTGAAATATTGAGAGGAAATGATCTGATGTAAGACACACAGAGGTGTTGTAAAACATTATTCTATGAATGCATGCTATGCCGGAATAGAGCATGTCCTCAGTTTGAGACCGGAATGCGAAAATTGTCACTTTCTTTTTGATGTCTTCGGCAGTTGTCATTGTGTTGTGTATCTCACGGTGTTTTCTTTCACATCTGTGTTATAAAAGAAAATTATTTCCCGCTCCTTTTTTTAAAAAGTAATTTCGTCTATTGGTGTATTCTATCAGGTTTGCTTCCATCGTTTATTTTTCGATGGAGCTTAGAATCGGTAGACCTTTCCCGTGCTGTTTGAGTTTGTTGATTTCGTCATTGATGTAAGCAGAGATAACTCGTGATGCGAAAGATAAATGTTTTCTCTGATCGAGTTTGCTCACATGACTCACGAGTCACTGAGGAGTATATTTTGGATTTTATCGCGGGCCTCATTTCACTGTATTGTTGCTGCCGCTGCTGTTGCTGCTGTGCTAAATAATTAGGCTACTGCTGCTGCTTCTAGCTTAGAGGTGAAAATGTAAGAAATATTATATGAATATAGTCATTTTTCTCTCAGTCAATGAAAGGACTAGGCTAGCGGCCGGCTATCCAAAGGATAGGCCGAACCTGTTTTTTTTTTTTTTTTGCTTTTCGTGGATTCGTTGTCTTTGGGTGGTGGTGGGTCATATGAATCCAATACTTCATCAAAGAAACATTGCCTCTAATCTACATTATGTTTCCGAGTTTCTCTGGTGTCAAAGTCATAGTCTTCTTCTTCTTTCAAGCACTGAACCATCTTTCCGCATATACTTTATCCAAATTATGGTATATAGATAAACCTCTTTCATCGTTTCTCTCTAGCGTGCTATGTCTTCGTCATGTCTAGCTTTAATATATTTTTCAACATGTTGTTGGTATTCCGACTGGTTAGCATCAAGCGCTATGTTTATAATTAATACCATGCTTATTCATAATCTGTGTCTCTTCTGGAGTGTACACTTCACAACTCATTCGCTATTGCCGTGCGTGTAGTTTGTACAGCGATTTTGTCAACAAGCGAAATTACTGTCTCAAAAACTTATACATCAAGGGTATCTTCAGTCACGTTGAAATTGTTCCTTCAGAAATTTTATGGTCCACACCAGATCGTTACAATGTTTTATTTCACAAATACCCTCTCGGAACACCTGATGATACTTCAGTTTTTGTAGGGATTCACATTGCTAGGACTGTAGTTATGTGGCGTTCTTGTTTATTTTTGTTTATTTGTTTTGTCTTTGTCATACTGTATCAATTCGTGTTGGATGTGAATTGCCGTGATTTTGGATTTATGATTTTAGATCCCCCCCTTTTTTCGTTCGTGCTTCGGTATTCGTTTGACGATGTATTTTTATCCGTAGTATACTCAGATTCTCCAGGTCCTCGACTCTCAAGATTCTTTGAACGAATGAGAAAGTTAACAGAGTTTGAATTGGTGAAAGTTCCATCTTTAAACCGTTCACATAACTCGTGATTTGCTTACGAGTATGACCATACAATTCACGATTTGCTTACAAATATGGTTTTGACCAGGGTTATTTCACTATACTGATGCTGCTGCTGCATCTACACAGTTTAATATTGCTTCTGCTTCTTCAGTTGACTTCAGAAAAATGCCGATGTAACAGCATTCCAACGTTTTCTATCCAACGTACTAATAATCGAACCCTAACCCTAAACACACCATAATTTAAACCAAACGTCCTTAATCATAATATAACCAAAAATATTACCCTTACAATAATCTTACATTGGCCCTGGTCCTAACCGTAACAATGATTTAAATTAAACATAATATTAAGCTATTATATTTACGCTATTATCATTATTATACCCCACGCGACAAAGTAGTGGAGCGTATATACCTTTTCACTGACCCGTCAGTCCGACAGTCTGTCTGTAATTACTAAATGGGTATATCATTTGTCCGGATAACTCCTCTAACACTTTTTAGGATAGATCTTTTTGTGCAGGTTGATTGTGCATATATCACAGTTACAGTGATTAAGATTTTGACAATTGTTTTTAGAAAAACACGCATTGTTGAACGCTGTCATTTATTCAAAATATTGCTGATATGGTACGTCATTTGTCACTCCTACTACATTTTTTAAGAAAGAAAGTTTTATTTTCCAGGTTGATTATGCATATATCAAATATGTGCATTCCACTTGGATTCTGATTCCTAATTTTTAATAGGAATACACGTTTAACTCTGTCATTTTATGCAAAATGTCGCTTAAAGGGTACATTTGTCCGAATAACTCCTCCTACAGTTTTTTAAATACAAAGTTTTTTGCAGGTTGATCGTGATATATCGAAAATTACTTGGATGTGGATTAACTGGAGTTTTGATTAATTCATAGTTTTTTTACTATGTCATTTATACAAAATATTGCCTAAAGGGTTTTCCGGATTACTCCCCTTATAATTTTCTAGAGTTGATGTTTTAAATATGAAGGATGATTGTTCATACATCAAATTTGTGCATGCTACTTGGAGTTTTATTATGGGTAATTTATGAGAAAAATACCCATATTGAGCTTTATTTTTTGAGGTTTTGGTATTGTTTACAGGTTCATTTTATTTCAGTGTTCAATAGTGCAGGATTATCTGAGATGTGGGGCATGGGGTATGTAAGCGTACTCACTTAAGTTCTTTTAATTTCTATAACCCTAACCCTTTATTATAGCCTTTACCCTATTTATAGTCTTACCCTAATCCTAAACGTACTCCAACCCTAACCCTAACAGATATGGTACGAAAGTGTATATGTTTATGATTATGCCAATAAATATTTTGAAGGAACACATTTCAATAAGAGAAAGTATCAAAACAGTCAATATGGTAAATACAAATAGAACCCACGCATTTCGGGAAATTTTCAATTCTCAATCAAACTGAACTGTCCCTCTAGCCCTGCATACAGTCAAATCTTAGTTAAAGTTTTCCACTTTGATTTCTCACACTTTACCTTATTACTTGAAACAGAGAATAACTAATCGAACCGACCGGGGATGAATCACATGTTTCATTTTTCAGATTTTTATCCCCGTTCAGAGATCATTGAAAAGGGCAGTGGCATAGTGGGAAGGCAAAATTCATGTCACTAAAAATATGCTGCATTTTCTGTCAAATCCGTAGGACTTCAAAATGCAAAACAAACTTGTGAAAACATTATTCCGAGTCCATATTTAAAACTATTTGATAACTGATCTGATATCAGTATAAAAACTTGGTCAACAGCTTCTCACAATGTTTAGTATGGCATTCGGAAAGTTCGATATATTTTTTCGTTTTAGGATATCTGCATAAACTCTCTAGATAAAAGACAAAATAAGAGGCATCATAAATGTTTTGAGACCTGTCCTCTTTAAATTGGTCATCTTAGACCTAATTATCGACATATGCTGAACCATAAGACCTTTCGTAAGATGTCTTATCCATTAGTATTATTCATTTTCTATCTATCACATAAGTAAAATACAAATTACTGCTCAGAACAAATGATACGCCTCTTCTCTAATATAACCTATAATAATCATTGTTCATGGACATGTGTTGATATGATTAATGCACTCAATCTTTCGCTGGACAATATTTTTGTTCGTTTTGGCAACACTTTTTATCGACAGTTTATAGGTATTCCTATGGGTACAAATTGCAGATCTTTTTCTTTTCTGTTACGAACGAGATTTCATGAAAAAACTTCAAAACGGAACCATACTTAACAGTGATAAACGACGATTTCCTTATTATTGATAATCCCCAGTTTTTAGATTATGTAGACATTATTTATTCACAACAACTGAAATTAAATAAAGCTAACAATGATTCCAAATGCTGCCTTTTTCTGGATCTGACTATCATTATTGACCCAGGTAAAATCAAAACCAAAATATATGATAAAAGGGATGATTTTGTTTTCACTATTACTAATTTCCCTTTTCTTGACGGCGACATTCCCCTTGCTCCATCCTACGGGGTGTATATTTCTCAACTGGTACGATTTGCACGAGTTTGTTCTACTCTTGATGATTTCAAGAAAGGTAACCGTACTATCACAGCCAAAATTTTACAAGGTTACAGATTTCATAAGTTGTTGAATACATTTAAGAAGTTTTGTAACAGATATGAACATGTTATATCTAAATATGGCGTAACTCGTAAACAGCTTATTACTATGGGCATTTCTTATCCTCAATTTTACCGAAATTTTGTTAAAAAATGCCAGAAATGGATTAAAAGTCCAGAAAAGCTGGGACGTAACTTACATTCTTTACGTAATAGGGGATATTGGCAAGATATTCTGCTTGCATCCGTTAAATTAGCTTTGAGACCTAGTGACCTGAAAATTTTGCACACATACTGGCGTATCACTGATACTGCTGATGTCTACTTAAACTTATGATGATTCTTGATCAAACCCTACGGGAAGTTTTGAGTTTGATTTTTCTTCCGTAGTGCGACAGTGTTCTACCAGCAGACAAGTATCCTTGAGCTAGCCGGCAGTTTAGCGGCGACCACCCCTTGACCCATCTTTCAAAATAACGTATCGTCTTTTTCTCTCCTTTCAATATTGTGGTCATGAAGTTAGTAGTCTACCTGTATTGGGTTTTATTCGTACGTTTTTTTACTATAGGGAAACGGGACAGATAAAGGGGAGGTTTGGGTACCCATAAACCGGTTTAACCCTACCGCTTGTGTTATGTGGTAGAAATGACCAATGAATTGCCAGCAATAATGAAAAACAAAATTGGCTCAAATTAACTTTTTAATCAGACGAAAAAAAAAATTATTTTACAAATTAAATACAATATATAACTTATCTGACAATAATGAAGTCCAAGTAATAATCCAAAGGAACAGTTCACTTAAATCCACCAATAAATGTCAAATAGAATAATCCTTTTAATCCTCACTAAATAGTTGATAATAGATTCACAATAATTGATGTCGATTTCCAATACGAAAGATGTGCGTGATAATCCTATATAAACTAATTAATCCAGTATAAACTTATTAAACTGACTGACTTTACCCTTTTCAGCTACCTCATATAAATACATTTATTCTTTCCAGAAAAATCTTCACTGGATATAACTAGAACATTCTAATCAACTAATTATCACATGACTAAAATGATTATGTAAGGAAAAACTCTAGAAAAATCTATGCGTTAAAATCTGAATTTAAATTCTAGAATATTCCACATGTTCTAAGGTGTAATAACCTTGACCCTTGTTTATTGTAAACAAGTTACATAACTAGGCCAAACAAATTACATCATATTAAGGCCTTACAAAATAAAAACAATCAATACAATGTATTATAGTATATTTACAACATTTATTTACCTACAACACCTCCCCCCAAAAGAAAATGTTTGAATGCAATGAAAAACATTTAAAATAAACAATGAGGTGTTATGAAATTTATCAAACTCTTGACAATGCGTCTGCAATAACATTATCTTTTCCTTTAATATGTCTGATGTCTAGATTAAAACCTTGCAAAGTCAAACTCCACCTCAAAAGTCTTTGATTTTTATCACTAGCATCTACTTCTTATTTAAATTGACAATCAAAATTAGGTGTTGCTAAAAACTGGCGCACTTTCTAGGATGGCTTTTAGTTCTTCAAATGACTCATCACAACTTTTAGACCAAATAAACTTTTCATTTTTTCTCAATAGTTTAGTCAAAGGTTCACTAATTGAAGAGAAGTTTTGACAAAATTTTCTATAATATCCAGCCATTCCCAGAAAACGCATCAATTGTTTCTTATTCTCAGGTTTAGGAAAACTAGAAATAGCACTCATTTTAGCATCAATAGGTTTCACCTGACCCTGACCTACAACATGTCCCAAATAGTTTACATAAGCACATAAGCACATCCAAATTCACTCTTGGAGAGGTTGACTGTTAGCATA
>MJUU01001764.1:0-17023 GCA_002080025.1 Modiolus philippinarum
GGCCGCCGTTGCTAAAAATAGAACATAGGGGTAAATTGCAGTTTTTTGTCAAAAACTCAAAAATTGTTACAGATATCAAAAATCTGACATGGGGTAAAATGATCAGCATGGCAAGATCTACCCGCCCTGCAATTTTGAAGAAAATCTGAAAACCCGTCTTGGAGTTATTGCCCTTTTTCCGTAAAATTTTCAAACTTTTAATTTTATTTGAAAAACCATAACAGATACAGGTCAACTTTAAATTGCAAAAATGTTCAGCATTTTAAGATCTACCCACCCTGAAATTTTGAAGAAAATCCGAAACCCTTTGTAGGAGTTATTGCCCTTTTTTGGCCGAATTTTTAAAAATTTTGTATTTTTTGTCTTTTATTTCCAAAACTATACAAGATGAAGGTTAAGTGTAATATTATGAAATGTTTGCCATGCTGTGGCAAATTCAAAACTGGTGTTGAAAATAGTTTGTTGACCTCCATTTTTAAAATGGCCGCCAAAAAAGGGCTGGAAAATTCAACATTGTCGGATTTCAATGAAATTTAGTTTCCAAATAGATATTGATGTTGCGACTTCAAAACCAGTGTTGAAAATTGTTCATTGACCTCCATTTTCAAAATGGCCACCAAAAAAGGCGGGAAAATTCAACATTGTGTGATTTCAATGAAATTTGGTTTCCAAATAGGTATTGATGTGGCAACTTCAAAACTGATGTTAGAAATTGTTCGTTGACTGCCATTTTCAAAATGGCTGCCAAAAAAGGCGGGAAAATTTAAACATTGTCTGATTTCAATGAAATTTGGTTTCCACATAGATATTGATGTTGTGACTTCAAAACCGGTGTTGAAAAATGTTCATTGACTGCCATTTTCAAAATGGTGTCTGCTAAACTGGTCTCAAAAGTGGTCCTTAGTAAGAATGTTTTTGTCAAAAAAGCCCAACAAAGATATATGGTTAAACATAATCAATGAAATTTGGTTTCCAAATAGGTATTGATGTGGCAACTTCAAAACTGATGTTAGAAATTGTTCGTTGCCTGCCATTTTCAAAATGGCCACAAAATAAGGCTGGAAAATTCAACCTTGTCCGACTTCAATAAAATTTGGTTTCCAAATAGATATTGATGTTGCGACTTTATGGTGTTAGAAATTGTCGTTGACCTCCATTTACAAAATGATGTCTGCTTAACTGGTCTCAAAAGTGGTCCTTAGTAAGAATGTTTTTGTCAAAAAAGCCCAACAAAGATATATAGTTAAACATAATCAGACTTCAAGTTCAAGATATTGGTTGTATTTGAGCTAACAAAGTTGGAGAGACTGAAGTTCAACTGTATGACTTACAATGTAAGCTTGATTGTGGAAAATTAAAACCAGGTGAGCGATACAGGCTCCTGGGAGCCTCTGGTTAAGTCCAAGCCATTAAAGTTCAAATGTATGTAGGTTTTAATTTTACCTTCCCATACCTATGTGGAATTTGCCAGATAGACCTTGGACCCTTTTTACAAAACTTAATTTATAGACTTGCTGTCGCTGATCAACTTCATGTTTCAGGTAACATCTACAGATGTGGAGTCTTAACAGATACTTTAAGTACAAGGTCCCTGTAATCCACATTACCTGTAGTCAGGAAAATATAGCACCGTTACTCAATTACAGTGAATTACCTTAGGAAATATATCTTTTTGTTATTGCAGTTTTAAGAAGTATGAGAAAATATCTAATTTTAAAATCAATAATATATTTCATAGCTTTAGAAACATCTTAATATTGGTAATTCCTGAAATAATAGAATATATGCCCAACACTCACACACAGTCTTTGCCCGTGTATTGTATTTGATACTTCAGATCTCTTTTTCCAAACATTGTATTTCCAACTTTGTGTTGAAATGTTCTAGTGTGCATGTCTGTTCCCATGACAATTGTTTTGTTGTGTACAGAAATTTATGAATAAATTTATAAAACATTCTTAATCTTGTTTTAAGCTGAAATTTTTTGCCTTTCTATGAGAAGGTTCATGTACTTGACATTTTTAGCTCATCAATGGAAGTGAGGGAGCTTATGAGATACCCAAACTGTTTGCATCTGTGTCAGCTTCTGCAGCTCGATAAAATACTTAAAAGTTCTTTTCCCACTTACTGAAGTGTTCCAGATCAACCTAGCAAGTTTGGATGACTTGTGCAGTGTATTCTTTGGCTGCTGACCTACATTTTTCATATGTTCGACTCAGTTAGGTAAAACTGTTGTCCTTTCATACTCACTTACATGTACCAGATCAATTATATTGATATGCATGATGCATTTTGAGATGCATGCTTCGGCCTCTTTCTGACCAACATTCTACATATTAGTGACTTGGCAAGGTAGAATGGAATGGTTAGGTCCTATCCTGCCTGCAGACATGTTCCACATCAACTATATTTATACTGCATAATGCATTTGGAATGACAGGTGCAATACATGTTTTTGATGCTGTCTACGACTACATTTCATGCATGAGCGACTTGGTTAAGTAGAATGTTTAAAGTCCATTCCCCCTTACTGACTTTTCCCTGGGAAACCTTTTGGTATGTATGATGAATTTTAGGGCATGCTTCGTTTCATGACTGTGACCTACATTTTACGCAGGAGCGAATTGGTTAGGTAGAATTGTTATAATAACAATGAAGGGATATGGAGTAAATGCAAATGAGACATGGTAAAACTAAGCAATGGAACAATTCTTCTATTGTTCCTCATCTTGAAGTCACCATAAGGCCTTCAACGAGGAGTTTTACTCATACCTCATAGTACGTTCAAGACGGCACCTAGTTCATTCCTGCTTACTGACATGTCCCACATCTACCATTTTGGTATGCATGGTGCAGTTTAGGGTGATAGCTGCAATGATTGCTTTGGATGCAATATGTGACATGCATTTCATGCATGAATGATAGGCAGAAAGATTATAGTCTATTCTTGTTTACCGACATATTCAAATTATGACATGTGCATGTAGTGCTTTGGTATGTTTGTCTCTCTGTCAGCAAATTTCAACAATGAATATATATTATGAAAGTTAAGCAGTATTGCTTTCATTTTTCAGTGTATTCATATGGTACCAAAATATTTGACCTTATTACCTTTGCCATGGCAAGTGACCTTGTTTTTGTTGAAAAATTGTTGAACTTTTTACGTTGAGTGTTTTTTTTTTAATGGTAACTGATAGGGCTTTCATATTTCACATGTGTTCTTTTTTTAAATACTTTTCCACTGGTACTAAAATAAATGACCTTGTAACCTTGACCTTGGCATTTGACTTTCTTTTCAACAACTTAAACATTGGGTATATCTTTTGAAATGTACCTTAATGTTGCAAAGCTGTCATATTTCAAATGTATATTCCTCTTTTCAAATAACACGAGAATATTTGACCTAATGACCTTGACCTTGCCATGAAACATTCTCTTTTAAGATTCATCGTCTTTGCATTTGAAACTATCAGTGATTTGTTCTTGATCAGCTTTATAGCTCTTTTATGGTCTTCCACAATCTGCACTGAAGAGACAAGTTGTCCGAAGTGCCATCTGCAAAAACTTTATTTACAGTACTGGTAACTACAGTAATAGAGAATCCACAATCGCATCGAGTGAGAATCAACAAGTCTTCACTAGAGATAGTTAAATTTTCAAATTGTTAAATATGATGTTTGCCAGGCATTTAAAAAAAATGAAAATTTTACTATCCAGAGCGTAGAAATGTTGTTTCTCATGAGATACTTTTGTGGATTCTATTTCTCTAATGATTATAAGGAGATTTCGGACATAAGCATGACCCCCCCCTTTTCTGATGATCTTTGAGCATGACATCATCAGACATGGTCATTGTTTTTCATGTCACAATGATGAAGCTGGAAAATGGAAAATATTTTTGATGTCATAATTGAGTTTCACCAAATCACTGGCCAAGAACATCATTCACTCAAGAGAGGAGAAATGTATTTCTCCCACTGAATCGGGAAACTTGAATTGGGACAGAAATTAGACAATAATATTTCTCTACAAAATGATTGTGCAGAGAGGAATCCATAAGAGTACTCAGTAAAAAATAATTGGTGATTTGAATAATGTAAATTGCACTAACAAAATTTCTTAAATAAAAGAATAATTATACTCTCCATCATACATAATTGCATCACATTTTCACAGCAACGATTTTTCTTTCGATACATGAACTTAAGTTATAGGGAGTTTAACTTTTTGTGTGCAGAACAGAAAAACTGACAAAAGTTGACAATATAAGTGAAACGGTGTATCCCTATGCTTTGGATCAAAGAATGTTTCATTTACCTTCCTAGCAGAAAAACTTAAAAGAGCTATGTAAGTCTTTGATGACAGACATGTCCTCAGAGTATAAGGGCATACATTTGTTGCAAAGCAGTTGCATTTTATCACACTGTCCAATTGTTTTTTCCAAGTTTCTTCACAAAATTTGTACAGTGAAACCTGTCTAAACTGTAAACCGGAAACCTGTCTAAACCAAGCACAATGTAAAGACAATTCTATTAATTTCTATAAATTTAGAACTTGTATAAACCGAATGTTTGTCTGAACCAAACATATCTTCTGTCCCAAAGGGGTTTGGTTTAGACAGGTTTCACTGTAAATTTATCAATCCCAGTTTCTACCTCACTTGACCTGAGGGTGATTGGATCTGTAGTCATTACTTGAACTTGTAAATTGATCCAATACAACCAAACTTGACAAAAATATTCTTTTGCATACATCAGAATGTGATTATTCATCTGATTTTCAGGAAGTTTTCAACTCATGTGAAAAACATATATGGACTAATTATTGGATCAAATCCAGAAGATGCCAGCAGTGTGATCACAGGATAATCACAATCAAAAGTTTGGATAGAAAACTAAAATCTTTGCAAAACTTTAACATAGGAACTCAAATTGCTTGAACCCTGTTTTGGACCTTGAAAATGGGTGGCAATAAGTGAGGGACCGTAATTAAAAGGGGCCATGTAAGGAGGGAGCACTACATGTAAACTGTAAACCGGGAAATTTTCGCGCCGTCTTTATTTCGCAGAAAATTGACAGGAATTTAGTTCCCGCAGTTTTGAATTCGTGCTGCCAAATTGTTGACCATTGACTTCAATAATAGACAAGTATATTCGCGTGGTTTTATTTTCACGCTTCCATTCCAAACACAAAAATCGCGAAAATAAAACTGTCGTGAAAATTTACCTGTTACCAGTAATCAAGTTGTATGATTAACAATTAATCTAATATATAAAATGTTCATTTTAACCAGATGAGTACCTCAGTTGACCCTTTAGGTAATTGCATTATAAGTGGCACAAAAATAATAAGAAACAACAGTGTTGTTTGTGTCATTTTTTACTGAAATGAACATGAAGTATAATATTTGGCCTTGTATTGAATAGACCAATACAAATTAAACTCTTGATCTTCAATAAACATACAATTTTTTTTAAAACTCGTCAATTTTGTAATTTTTCAACTTTACAAAAATAATGAGCACAGTTCTTATATATTGAAAACGATGACATATATTTAAAATGAAAAACATTGTAGAACAATATTTGACGTGGTTGTATCCAATGGCAACGAATGAAAAAAGCATCATCAACACAACCATGTTGTCATGGAGATGAACAAAAAATAAACAATAATGCATAATGTTTCTTGACAATTTCATATATAAAATGTCTTGTTTCATTGCACGGTTTCTCGTACATTTCAAGTTGACGAAATATCAATAAAACATTTCTGAACACAGGAAGTTTATTATCAAGGCAACCATGGTTCAAGTAAAAAATCAATAATTGTAATGGCAAAAAAAATCAATAATTATGATGGATATTTTGCAATGCTGTAGAGATGCTATCTTTTTTGACAAATTGAGATGACATGAAATTTACATAATTCCCTGACAACGTAATACACATGAAGGATAAAAGGAATGGAACTAACAAAACATGAAATGTACATCGATAACAGTGTATTTTACAATTTATGTTGATTCTTTTTTTAATTTTTTTTTTCTTTTTATTTATCAAAATATTTGAACCCATGGTTACCTTTTCCACAAAAAAAATTATACTGGTTACCTTGCATGAGAAACAGGGAAACAGTACATCAGATCACAGAGACTGGAATGATATAAATAGCTCCACAAAAATAGATATTCCTTATGTACACTATCTAAAGCAACAAAAAATTTTACCCAGAAAACATTTATTCTTCTCAACACTGATTGTTCTTTAGTTATTCATATTCTCCCAAGTATTTATAAATTCTCCTAAATAGATATTCATATTCTCCCAACCATAGAGCGTATAATTTCATTAAAATTTTAAGAGCACAACAAAAATAAATTCTATTAAATACACATTCAAGATCATTCTTCTCCAAAACATATGCAGTATTTTAATCAGACTTCGCATGGTAAAATACCGCCTATCATTTTCTATTATCAAGAACCACTCCCACAAAACTTTTCCAAACCATGCAAAATATATATTGCTTCATACTTATTATGAAATTCTTTTTTGTTTTTACATCTTGCCAAAGGCAACACCACATTTCAATACATGGACACTTTCAACTTTGCTATAGATACAAATTGAATTTTCTGTAATTTCAGTGGCATCAGTCAATTCTGATAGAATTTTGAGCACATTTAAGAATTGAATGCATTATTTTGAAGTTTCATTGGGATATGAAAGGGTTGACCGAAGCACATTTTAAATGAAGCGCGCTAGCGCTTCATGTTGAAAATGTGTGCCCGGTCAACCCTTTCATAGTCCCTATGAAACTTTAAAATAATGCATTCAATTCTTATAATTAATCTTAAACCCAATATATAAAAAACAACTTTATTGACTGGGAAGTACATCATGTACATTGGGATTCTATTTTTACAAATTCATACGCCACGTGAACAGGTGGTCAAATGTGTTTCATGGGAATTGCAACTTCACATTGATATGCCACGTGATCGATGTTCACCTATCAAACTGACGGAATTCAAATGAATATTCATGAAATGTAATTATTTAGCATATAAATAGATGCCTTTTCCCCAATTTAATTAACCATAAATAGCAGATATATAAAGAGTGGATATAATATGTTATTCGGGAATCTTCACAGGGATTCTCTATGGTTTTGATCCCCCAAACCATGAGGCGAAGAGGATATAGATCACAGACAGGGACTATGAACTCTTATCTCCTGTAAAGAACAAATTACAGTTACATTCTGCTATAAGTGCTACAATTTTTCTTTTGAAAGCATTTAAAATTTGTGATTTTGCTACCATGGGGATTATATCCCCAGTCAAGCTAACCAATGAAATTGCAGGAATCACCTGGATATTTCACTATGGAAGAATATTATCAAATACCCTGACTCTCCTTGTTAAGAATTAAATTCTTATGATATTTTAAAAGTCGAAACTTTAAAATTTTGACACTTGAATATGTTAGAGAAAAAACAAAAAGAGGAGAAATATCTTCAAACTAGTAAAGTATAAAAAAATGGTATGTGTTATTGTTGACTAGTTACACATTCTACAACCTTAGAAAAAGATATGGCGATAGCTTGGAACGGAAGCTTAACTAATTTACACTGCTCCTCATATCACAATTAACATTTGCAATCATATTTATATAAACAAGGATGCTCCTAGAATTCTCATTTACTGTTATTGAACAAACCCGTTGCAATCAAAAATTGAAATTAGTATTAATCACTCAAAAAATTAAATCCTTTTCCGCCATTTTGACAACAAAGCCATCAGGGCTATTCCATTTAAACTTCCAATCGTACAGTGATTTCTTTTGTGTTGGTGGTGATTAAATTTCTTTTGTGTCCTGATAGCTTATTTGAAATATTTAATTTTTTTCTCTTAGTGGTGAGGGGGTAAAAAAAATAAGTGGTGTTCCACCCCAGCATGATTTTTACTGGAATAGCCCTATTAAACACCAACATCAATGTACACAATCTAAACACTTTTGGAATACATGAAATGTGACTGAACAGGCCTTTTACTGCATATAAACTCCTCCAAAATTATTTTTACTAAAATTCTAATTGAAAGCACTAAAACCCATGCTGTCAATGTATGTGGAAAAATAAGCATTGAAAGTCCAGCCTCACATTCACAATGCAACTCGATACAAGATAACAACAGCTAAAATGTATGCAATTTTCATCAATTTGTCATAAATTTGCATTTAAATTGATTACAATTGGATACATTTGAACAGCTTACATTGTGTAAGTAATGGTGAAAGCTGATCTCTTGAACTTTCAATTCTTTTTTCCTTTTGGTGTACTTGATCATCTCTGGCTGCATTAATCCATGAGGAATTATTTTTAAAAAAAGTCAATTTTTCACTACATCGACTAATAAAATTAGACTCTCCACTAACCACTAAAATTCCAGAAGCATCCCTATTTTAACATCTATGATCTCATAGCACAGAGGGTCGTAGCACCATATATATACACACAGAGAAATAATATTACATGATATTAACAAGGTTTACAGCATAAAAAAAACATTAGTATGGCGACCTAAAAAACAATAGCACTGTTTGTATTCTTTATGAAATTGCATAGCAACAAAATTCTGAACTGTATGACTTTCAACACATATGACACCGTGGGCGGAGGACATTTTAGCGAAATTGATTTTGATCGTGAAGCACATTTATGTACATTTTAGCGAATTTACATTTTAGCGAATTAAAATTAAGTTATCTATAAAATATTGATGGACAATTTAGCGAATCATAATTCAATATAATAAATTAATAGATATGTGATCTCAATTATAAAAAAAAAAATGTGTGAACTTTATATGGAAAGTGTTTTGTAGACGATTTAATGCGCGTTTCTCTAAACAGAGCTATTGGAATTCATAACAAGCTTGTTTCAAAAGTACCCTAATGAAGAAAGCACAAGGGAACATTTTTAGAGGTCTTGTTTTCAAGTACCAGACAAAAACTGAGATGTCTAACATTTGTTGTGCTGATATTGTGCTTTCGATTTATTGTATTTTTTTTTAATTTTATCAATCTGTTGAACTAGTGATTCATTTTACATGTAAAATGGTCACCATTTAAATAAACGTATCAAAAATTATCCAGATCAAGATCTTTCTTCCGGATGCAAAGCACGGAGAACGGAGAATGGAGGAGGCATTGACAATATTTCTGTCACTAAAATGTCCATCTTTTTTTCCAATTTTGCTAAAATGTCCTTTGAAAGTTTTGCTAAAATGTACACATTTTTGTCGCTAAAATGTCCACGTCTTTTTGCTAAAATGTCCCCCCATTTCACTAAAATGTCCATCATCGACGTGACACCCCATCCAAATTAAAATAAGATTGTTATTACTCCAACATGTTTAAATGGTCTTACTTGACTTTGTCTAATTTTTAAAAAAAAAATTGAATAAACAGGTATTCAATTAGTGCATTAAATGCAAGATACAAACATAGCCTTATAATAACTTTGAATTTTACCAATAGACAACATACAGTACATCAGGTTATTTTTGTGTCAAGTTTTTATCGCCATTTTAGTATTAAACAAGGCAGGAAAATTCGCTGTATATATCATCTGCTCTTTCCTGTTTTAACTTATGCATTTGAATGGACAATGAAATCTATGCAGATGCTAAATTTCGAGCTAGACTGTTAACTGAGGATATAGCGAACATTAAATATACACAAAAATATCCCAATATGCGGTATGTAAAGAAACCATCTGGCTAATCACAGAGCTGTTTACTTCTCCTAAAAAATATCTGTATTCCTTGAAGTGAGCTTTTAATATTGCTTTAATTTCTATCCAAAACCAGTGAGATTGCATGCCAAAAAAAGAAAAAAAAACAGCCTTGGGTAAAATTTCTAGCATCTCGGCAAGCTTCATCCAAGTATTTGAAATTTTACCCTAGGATGCCTGACACTAACCCTGCAATAGATTCCTATGTTCTCATACTAGACAGGAAACATGAATAGAGGACAGAAACTATATAAAACATATTAAAACATATATTATAAGGCTACTTCTTGACATTAAAACTTTTCCATATGAATGAAGAGGCAATGCTACTGTACTATTTTTCTGTTTACTACCAATTCTTTTCGTTGATTGTATACACAATGTTTTCTTCTTTACTAGTTTTTACACAGATCCACATCAATTGCTCTTAAAATATTGATCGACTCGTTTTAATCTAATTTCAGAAGCAGCTTTTTTTGGGAAAACTTGATATTTCATATATTAATCTATACTGTATATTTTTACTAACAGTGTTCGAAGTGTGACCTTATACCAATATTTTTGCCGACACCTAAATGTCCTGTTGGTCCATTTAAATTCATCACACGTTTAAATTCATTGATAGCTACTGTATTCTGATGAAAAGATATTGGGACACTGACCAGTCACACTCAGATAAGTCCTACTTTTCCCACCTTCACATTCATCATTAATCAATTTACAATTGCTATTGATTGATGAATTTAAAAGGAACAATAGTGCTAGCACTTTTTAAACTTTTTTAGCTGTAGGCAGAAATATTGGTATAAGGTCACATTTAAAACACTGTAAAAATCCCTTAAAAATGGGGACAATCTGTACAATAAACAGCTCTGTAATTATGAACTTCTATACTTGTCACAGAATACAATAATTCCGTAACCTTCTACAGTGCCATGTAAACATAAAATACCATACAGAGAAAAATTTACTTGACCAAACATAAAATAGACAAAAAGACAAATACACAAGGCAGAACTGTAAATGAGAATGAGAATTGTGTATATAAGATCATGAAATAAATATACATATGATAAACAATTTAAATATACTACAAATCAATTCATGTCAAAATTTTGGCATATTCACAAATTTGATTTTCAATTGAAAAATAAATTATGACTATCTATATATTTAATATTACTACAATATTCTTATTTATATATATATATATATATTAGCATTCAGAGATCAAATAAATAAATATATTACTTTTGTTTTATTTTCTTGACAAATTCATCATTTCTACACCATCTAAATGTTAATCCTATGCAAGAGAACCATAAACTATGGTTCAAAATATATTTCTACACCAATATTCAATGCAGTGTTTCAGGAATTTTAACGATTGTGGGTGTATAACCTTTGACCCTCTAATTCAGGAGCACCTTAAAACTATAATTCAACTTTTTTCCACTTCATATTCAATGCACCTTGTAAGAGGAATATTGTGGGTCAAGAATTTGAGATGTAGCAACAATTCTTTTATAACCTTTTGACCTTCAGATTCAGAAGCACCATTAACCAATATTCAACATGGTTTTAGGAGGTTTGCTCCTCATGTTTGGTATTTCAATGCAAATCTCCCAGTTTGAAATTTGTTTTTTTTTTTTTACCTGGAAAAAATCGTGTTCATAAGACAAAGATAAAATTTTGAAATTCAAAGTTTTAAAAGTATGAATGAAGAAATGGACTGCAACAAAATAAAGAATGCAATCATTCAAAATTGCAAGAACATTTTCTTATGGCCCCCTCAGAAGGATTCAACAAAATGGACAAATCAGAAAACTGGATTCAAAGATTTAACAGAACAAAGCATTACAAGATTGTCCATCTGGCTGTACAGATGTTTTTGTCACATTTTTTTACTTTTGAGTAACTAACTCACAATCCTAACTCAATGGAAAGAATTATTGCAAGTAAGCCAGGAATCATCCCATAATGCAATATTTCCGACACAAAAGGTTAATCAAAATTCAGGTTTTTTCTTGTCTTCTCAGTGTTTTAACTTGTTTTTTGACTTACTCAAGGATTTGTCTATACAAATATTGTGTAAGTAAGTCAAAGAAGAGAAATAATACTATCTGCATTATATTGAAGACTATTTAGAATGTTCAGTGGTCATGGTTTGGTAATTATGTCAAAATGTTTCTACTTCTGTTATTTTATCCACTTAAAAGTATTATGAAGTTTTGCCCAGTGACTCCCTTTAATATTTATTTCAATATTTTGGCACGTTCTGACAAAATTTTATTCTACTCGGACTTTTTTTTTTTTTTTGTCAGATTCATTAATGGATAAAAAATGTTCATGTTAAACATGTGAAAAATTCAGAAGTTCAGGTTTCCCGCCATTTTTTGAAACATTTGCACTTCCAAACTGACTCCAGAACACTCCTGATCAGTTTCCCGACATTTTTTGAAACACTTGTATTTCCAAAATGACATCAGAACACCCTAAGTGTTTTTTTATTATTATTTTTTTTTAATTCTGTCATCCAAGATGAAAGTGACTCTGCTTAGCCAGAAAATAAAATATGGCAGGATACCTTTGGAAGAAATTTAATCTAGGCCTGCAGGCTGAAAACCATTTGCAAATTAATCTTTCGCTGAGAATTGAACAAGAGCTTCATGATCAGTTGTAGTGTACTATCCATAATAACATTTTAATTTGAACAAAAAACATGTAACATTAAAGTAATGCTTAAACTATCTTTATATACAAATGTTTAATAAATATATATAAATATATAAGAACAATAAATATATTAGGCATTTGACTTAATTTTGTAGCAAAATCACTGCTACTGCAATGACTTAAAAAAATCCTCCAGGTCTGTATGAAAACCAACATCTTTCCAAAATATGGGTGAAAGTGTGGAAAAACCAAAATCTGGAATCTTCCTGTTTTTGAAAAAGGGGAGATTCTGGGGCTTGGAACCCCTTATTTCTAACAAAAAAAAAATTAATTTCATGCTGAATTTAAGGTTTCTGCAGGGTATTAATTTCCTATTATAGAATTTTGTGAAATTTTCTGTGTAGAATCACAATTGAATTAATGTTCAAAATGTAAAATAAAATTTAGGGGTCACCGTGCATTTAAGCGTAACAACTGAAATTGAAAATTTCAAGATTTTACACAGAAATGATGGGTAAAATGATTATATTGGAGGATAGCTTGAAAGATCTATTACAGATTTTATTCATACTTTGCATGTGTTTTGAAATCATAATATAGTTTATATATTCAAAATGAAAATTTGGGGTCACCGTTGAAATAAGAGAGATAAATTGCGAAAATGTTTATTTCTCTAGTGATATCTATGTTAAAATCTCTATCAAATTATCTCCCTTGCATATTTTCTGTGTTCTGTAAATCCAGCAACAAATTTAAAGCTCATGTTTTAGTTTACTTTTCTGTAATGAAAGTGTTGTAAAACTGATAAGGATTACAATTCTAAATACTTTGGAACTTTCTTTATGTTTTAAATAACTATTTTGTAAAATTTCTTACTGAATGAAACCTAGATGAACAAGTATTAGAAAAAAAAAATGGTGGAATAATACCACCGAGACACCTTAAAGAGAAAAAAAACCCTGAAAACTGAAAAAATGGCAATTTAATCGACTCCAACCCCCCTCTTTGCTGGAGCACAATCAGATTCCCTTTTATCAATAGCTTGATCAGGTGCAAACCCTGGTAAATGTTGGATAAAACCAACTAGAGGTTAAGGCTGGAAGTTTCACAATAATTCCCATTTGTTTAACACTGAACTGAAAGGGAGATCTTTTACCTAAATGCATTGTCCATACAAGCTACAATTTTTTTTAAAATGTTCTGAATCTTTCATGCAATTAACATACCTACTTATTGTGGAGATTGTGTAAAGTAAAATATTGGCAGCAAAGGTTGAACTCCATACTTGAGATTAGGAGACATTTTATATATATCAAATATTTGAAATTAAAAGAGATGCTAGATATCAAATATCTGAGACTGAAACGTTAAATATCAAATATTAGAGATTTAGAGAAAGGTAAAATATCAAATATTTGAGATTAAAAGATTAAGATATCATCCATTTTGTATGGCAATTTCATATTTGCCACAGAAAGTAACAAAAATTTCAGAAAGTAACAAAAATTTAAGAATACGACATTCCTCAATATTGCACTGTGCAATCGAGACCTATAATCCAGTCATAAATATTTCAATATATTGCAAGATGCAATATAAATTCATAAGCCTGACACTGGAAATTCAAATTTTAGTAAGTAAAGAATTTTGCTATATATAGCAACTAGAGGCTCTAAAGAGCCTGTATAGCTCACCTGATCCATGACTGGCATAGCTGCAGCCCAAAGTAACCCAATGTTAAAGTGTCTCATTTTCTAGAAGTTTCAAAGGAGAAAATCTTTGAACGTGTTTTTCCACATAGGGTGCAATGTTTAACAATGGTCCCCGCTGGTGGCCATCTTGGAATACATGCAGACTTACCAGACACATTCATCGATAGGTAAAAACTATGGACAGTTGTCACCAAGTATGGTTCCAATTGGGCAAGTAGATTCAGCAGTTTCAACGGTAATTTAAAGCCCACTATCCATTACAACCCATATCAGAACATCATTCAAAAAAAATTTGGGGAGGGGTTCACCTTATAATTCAGATAATGCATATTGCTGAAATCAAAACATTCCAAGTCCCCCTTTCCATAAAAAAATTTTGGCAGGGGTTCCCCATTATAATCTAGTGTAAATATATTTCTTATATTGTGAAGAGAACTATGAAGCACAATACGACAATCAAGCTTACATTGTAAGTTATACAGTTGAACTTCAGTCTCTCAAACTTTGGTAGCTGGAATACACCAATATCTCGAACTGTATTAAGTCTGATCATGTTTTACTATATTTCTTTGTTTGGCTTTTTTGACAAAATGACAATTTTCAACATCAGTTTTTAAGTCACAACATCAATATCTATTTGGAAACCAAATTTCATTAAAATTGGACAATGTTGAATTTTCCCGCCTTTTTGGCGGCCATTTTGAAAATGGCGTTCAACGAACACTTTTCAACATGAGTTTTTGAAGTCGCAACATCAATATCTATTTGGAAACCAAATTTCATTGAAATCGGACAATGTTGAATTTTCCCGCCTTTTTTGGCGGCCATTTTGAAAATGGCATTCAACGAACAATTTTTAACATCGGTTTTGAAATTGCGACATCAATACCTATTTGGAAACCAAATTTCATTGAAATCGGACAACGTTGATTTTTCCCGCCTTTCTTGGCGGCCATTTTGAAAATGGCAGTCAACAAACAATTTTCAACACTGGTTTTGAAGTCCCAACATCAATATCTATTTGGAAACCAAATCTTATTGAAATTGAACAATGTTGAATTTTCCCACCTTTTTTTGGTGACCATTTTGAAAATGGCGGTCAACGATCGATTTTCAACACCACGTTTGAAGTCACCACAGCATGGGAAACATTTTATCAATTTACACTTAACCTTCATCTTCTATAGTTTTGGAAATAAAAGACGAAAAATATGAAAATTTTGAAAATTCTGTGAAAAAAGGGCAATAACTCCTATAAGGGTTTTGTGATTTTCTTCAAAATTTCAGGGCAGGTAGATCTTGATATGCTGAACATTTTTGCAATTAAAAGTTGACCTCTATCTGCTATAGTTTCTTTGATAAAAAATAAAAAATATTAAAATTTTGAAAAATTTCCGGAAAAAGGGCAATAACTCCAAAACTGGTATTCAGATTTTCTTCAAAATTGCAGGGCAGGTAGATCTTGCCATGCTGATCACTTTTACTCCAGTCATATTTTTGATATCTGTAATGGTTTTCGAGTTATTTGCCAAAAACAGCAATTTACCCCTATGTGCTATTTTTAGTAACGGCAGTCATGTTGTTTGGTCCTCGGACTCATCGGATACAATTTTGAAAGAGGATACCCTGGTGATGATTCAGGCCAAGTTTGGTTAAATTTGGTTCAGTGGTTTCAGAGGAGAAGATTTTTGAAAAAGTTTACAACGGACGGACGGATGGACGGACGCCATGTGATGGCAATAGCTCACATGACCCTTCGGGTCAGGTGAGCTAAAAAGGTTACTGTCTCAACATCATCTGAAATTGAGAATTTCCTCAATTTCTGGACTTACAAAAAAAATGTAGTTTCCACTATTTTTTGATTGAGTTGAGGAAATTAATTTGAAGATGAGTGGAGGAAATTAATTTGAGGACAATAGAGGAAATAAATTTGATATCTTTTACAAAGTAGAAAATGACAATTCAACACTTATTCGTAGAATTCTATTTTACAACATGACTAGGTAACCATGGTAACAATGCTTTATTGCCGTAGTAACAACACCTTAAATTGCTGTAGTAAAGTTGAATGTTTGAGTGGAATGCTTATTGTTATGCTCTGGAGTTTTAAATGAAATTCTTCAACAGGCACTTAGCAGTATTCACTGCCATCCATTTGAAAACAGTTTTCCCCATACTCATTTGCAATGCCAGAAAATGGATGTTTGTGACATTAAAATCTTTTATTATATAGATAGTGGTGAAAGATTGAGATTTCCCAGTGAAAGAAAAGTGATAATTAACTGTAAAATTATTTTCCATAATTTCACTCTAGGAAGTGACGTCACAACAGACGTCAATGTTGTTGTTAAGTAAACATCACAGCCGATTAATCTTGAAAAACGTAGTTCATGAAATGAATCATCAATAGAACCATCAAATATGCGTGAAGATCTATATAATAAAAATAGTAATGGTGGATTACATGATACCCCGCCACGTTTCACAAAATTTCGAAGTATCAAGGGGCATAACTCCAGAACCCCTTGGACCTCTGAACCCATATTCGAACTCGACCTGAGTTTTGTGGTGAACAAGCTACATACCAAGTTTGAAGACTGTATGTTATTCCGTTCAAAAGTTATCAGTCAGAAACTTTCGGGGGACGGACGGACAGACGGACACACGACTGAGGGCATCACATAATACCAGGCCACTACGTGTGGCGGGGTATAAAACTATAACTAATCCTTGATTCTGATTATCAAAAATATTCAACTCATGAACGAATAAAGGGCTACGCCGAGCGCAGCATGATACGACCGCAGCATGTCCTCCACTGAAATTTGAATAAGT